>JAMKCH010029652.1:0-24975 GCA_023653785.1 Ophioderma brevispina | reverse complement strand
GATACAACACTAACTTCCTTCGAAGCCAAGAAGGGAAGAAAACGCTGTCTTCATGGAAGAATATCTAACTCCGCCAATCACCATACAAAGTCTCATGTTCCTCTTACATAAACTTTGACCCGTCGGTAACGATCGGTAACATCGGCGGCCCCTGCGCAAAATAATTAGTAATACTCGGTACGTAATACCACGGCCGTTAAAGGAGCGTTGAAGAGGAGATGAGTATAAAAATATCATCATACCTCGGAGAAGTACTTCTATAAACATATCCCATCGGGCCCAGCCGCCGGAAAAGCCGCCAGACTTACAAGTGCCATCGGTACCGTTATTCATAACCAATCAGCATTCACATAAATCGTAAACAAAGGCTGATGGATTCATTAACTGCCGCCACGGAAGTCGCCCTCAGTTCTTAAACAACTGCAACACTACGGATGCCGGGGACTGAGGTTGATTAAGTTTCACACCATGGATAAAAGAGCCGGACTGACTTCTCAAGTATTGTGAATTATCACTGACTGAGGCCAAAGAATTTCTATCGCGGTAGAATGAGACGTCGTTAGATCAACTTGAGAGTTTGTACCGTCAATAGGACACGGCTGGATTTCTTGACCCGTATAGAGACTGCACCGTCGAGCTACTCAAACCGTTGATAATCTTACAATTCACACCAAGGAAGAATGGAAGGAGTGGATTAATCAGCCAGGTAGTAAGTAATCACTTATTCCACTCGAATATATAAATCAACGGCCCTTATCATCACAACTGCACAGGGGGGGGCTGGACGAAAATGCCTATAAACTGTCTAATAGCCTCTGGAGAACCGTAGAAAAATAAGTCTGGAAAGCTAGATCAAAGATAGAACTTGACTGCTCTGGAAAAAGAAGTCTAGTTGAGTGGTAGACCGGTAGATAGAAGCGTCACCGGTGAACGACCCGAAGGGAGATGCCCTGAACGGAGATGGAGCTGACTTAGCCTTGGCCTTTGTCTCTGTATTTCTTCCATATAACGTCCAATTCATCATGAATTTCTGGATCTCATCTGTCTACCCTTTGTGTATATACAAGGTCTCTCTCTTGAACACTTCGGCTCTTCAGAACACAATTTCTGGCGGGTCTTTGACTTGTCCTCAAAGGAACTCTTTACATCAAGAACATCTTCGAAGCGGGTCGGCTCCTTCTCTGAACAATCAAAAGTAAAACATACTTGTACCGTTTGTTAGATACGATAGTTATGACCCGCACGAGCCTTGGGAGTTCCAAAAAGGGTAGAGCAAAAAAAGGCAAAATAACAAAAATAAAAAAAATAAAAAAAATAAAAAATTCCCCCCCCCCCAATTTTGAGAGAAAATTTGAGCTTCATCGGCACGAGCTGGAAAGTACGCTGTGGAACACAAATGACATGGTTGCAACGGGAGGCTATAGCAACCCCCCCCCCAGGGCGGAAAAAATAAATATAAAAATATGAAAGGAAAGCCAGGACACGGCAGGGAAAAAGTTCCCACCAACATGCCTGGCGGTCTAGGAGTGGAATTAAATAGGGGAGCTAAACCTGGCCAAGGACTTAACACCACTTAATAACCGCAGTACGAGCAGCGCGAAACAATGGCCTGAGGCTCGCGGGGGCGGCAACATGTGAAGGGATAATACATGAATATATATCTGATACTATGTTGTTACAAGCTTCCGAATTCCACCTATTAGAGCAATCTTCGAATTCCACTCCTTAGAAATCTTCAGAATTCCACTCCATAGAAATCTTCCAAATTCCACTCCTTAGAAACCTTCCGGATTTCAGGTCTAAAGAAAAGGAACACATCTCACACTTCACCAACACATCATAATCCAAAGACTCCGACGACCCGTAGTAGCGGTAGATGTTTATCAGATATATTACACAAACAAATCGCCGGATAAATCGGCGATTAAATAAAGGGGAGGAAAATGGAAATATTAGATAATTATCCCATTAAAATTTCCCACATTGGTTTGCCCCAACTGAGACACAAAAAAGAGCAAAGGTCACGAAGTGACGTCATGGTTGGGCGTTATCGATGTAGCATGGGACCGTGCTAGGCAGGGGCGCATCGAAAGTTTAATTGTGGCATTATTTAGGGGTGTCTCCAAGGCCTTGTTTGAGCACAAAAAATGCACTAGGTGGATCATTTCGTAATGTATATATGGTATGAATGAAATAGAATAATATTATGCTTACAAGGCATGTTCGAATGTTTGATTTCAGATGTTTGCCCTTTCTCACCTTTCATCCAAAGTTCCAAACATGTTTGAGGCAACATTCACAAAGCCTTCAGGCGTTCACACACTTTAAAGAAGTTTAATTTCAGACAAAACAAAGACCTTTGGGACCTTTTGACCCAAGTGTGCAGCAGACACAAACATGGAAAGATCCTCTTCAGATGCTTGATGCGGGCTAAGGAAGCAAACAAGTATGCACGCTGAGGAAACAAAAAATGTGAGTAAATTACAGTTCAAGCTCCAAGAAGTTAACTTGAAAGAGTTTAAACAAAGTGGACACTGCCAGTTCAACCCATTACAGTTCTTTAAACTTAAAAACATCCGGGATTGAACAAAGTGGCCACTGCAGTTCTCAACACAGTAAGCAAGTTTGGCTGCACACACACGACAATTTTAGAATTTTAACATAAGCTTTGTGCAGGCATGTTTGTGTGTCGGTAGTAGTAGTAAGTAGATGGGGAAATCACAGGTCTTATAAAACTACCTGCTAAGTTATAATACTCTGGTAATACTGGCAAATAATATTAATTGGGAGCATTCACCAATCAGCATTCACCAATTAATGTCTACTTAAATGATATAATCAAGAATCACTCAACTGACCTGCTGATGTCACAATCAAGATAACACGCTGTTTTGCCCTTTTTGTCAGTCAGGTGCATATTTGTCTTGCTAATTTGCCTTAAAATTTGCTTTATTTTGTTAAATTGGCATTTATGTTAGCTACAACATAGGTCTCTCATTTGACATTGATAATCTCATTTCATGGTTGTCTATCCTATTAAAGCAAAAAGGAGCAGCCGATTTATTTGTGAGAAATGTCATCAAAACAATCTTGAATACCTTACGCCAACATACAAAATTCTAGTAAAAGTTCTACAGATGGTGTGTGGTTGCCAATTCGTCCCCTCTGCCAAAAAACTAGAATAAAAATTATCATTCATTATGCTACAACTCCATTAAAACTTTAATGTACCTAATATTTGACATTTTGGCCGGCAATAAATTCACTGACAATTTGAACACAGCTCACAGTACAGAGGGTCCAATTTCAGGATGACAAAAGGACTACAATGCCGGGGTTTGTCATCATGTAGACTGAAAATGAAGTGAAGATACCACCAGGGCATTGTGTGTCACAGCGTACAAAAGTTTTTTGAAGAACAAGAGATTGAAGAGAACCCAAATCTTGTGTCATAAATAGACGGTAATTTCATATAGATTGACACTCAGTAAGTCGTACCTTGTATTGGCACAGAAATTTCATAAAAGAGAGAAAAAAAGGCAATTTTGAAATTTTGATTGCTTATATTTCAGTATAAGCAATAGATGATTTTGTCTTTGCTCATTTTAAATTAGGATTTACAATTTTGTACCACAAAAAATCATTTCTTCAGCTTAATCCTTTTCAAGAGGGGGACATTTTTATGGAAGCAAATACCATCATGGCAAAATCAGCACTTGCCATTTTGAGGGACACCTGAATGTGAAATTCTCTTGTGTGCACCTTTAAGGGGTTGTACACATCGTGTGCTGCATTGCTGCATATTCTGTATCCAGCTGCGACCAGATTCCATAGAAAAAAAAGAGGCTGCTAACAACTTAATCCTGGATCACACTCACCTTGCCCTTCTTACTTCTGCTGGACAATTTCTCAAGACGGCTTCCTATGCTTCTTATCGCTTCTTGGGGCACAAGTTTGTTCTCGCTGTCCTTCTCTCACGCTTTTCGTTTTTTTGCCGGTAGCCACGAGCGCATTGTTCCTTCGTCTGCGTTGGCTTGTAACATCTTCTGCAAAATCCGAGCCAAATTAATTTGGGATGCCTAGATGCTTGCTTTGTCCTTTGCTCCTGGGCACCACAGGTTTTGCCATTAGTGCTTGCCTCTGACTTTTAAACATTATGTTTTTTGCTCTTCTTGCGTCCCATTAACATAATGATAGGGTTCTACGACAATTACAAGTGTAATATATACCAAGATCTAGCAAGCATGGCATTTGGAAGGACACAAAATCAGAAAATTTTTGTTACCTTGAGCAAAAGAAATAACAGGGCCAGTCAGAAAAAAAGTGGCCCTAATTGTGCCTGCCATTTTCTTCATCTGTACATACTGTCCTTCCTGATAAAGGAATGCCCCCAACTATAGTAATAAAAACCCTATCAGGATCTCCCGACCTCTCAAAAGCCTTCGATACCATTGATCGTGACAATTTAATCTCTAAACCTCACTTCTATGTGATACGTGGAATCCCTCTCGAACTTCTTTCTATCTCCATGATCTGAGCATTTACCTACCTTCATCTTCACTCCTCTAACTAACCTACTTTCCTTCATTGTCAGCGGCAACATGTGCACCCTGTTAGTTGTTCATTAGATACTTCTCAGAAATATATTCTGCTAGTTTTCATTTGTCCTAAAGCTAAAAACTTTTTCCTTTTTTTGGTCCTAATTTGCTGGTCATCGGCATCATCCTGTGCAACTTCCTCTTTCCGTTTTGGCCCCAGGACAATGGTCGACTCGTCGTCAAGCCCTCCTCTGTGGAGATAGCCGACTTGTACATGTAATTCCTGACAGTGGAAGTTTCAAAGTCTGCTATCAAAAGCTTTCATAGAAAGTCTCGGCTACAGAAGCTTGGGGTTGGAGAGACATTTCTTCAACCACAGCAGCGGCAGTAGGGCCCAAGGCGTTTACTGTAAGCTCCATGGTTGACCTCTACCGGCTTATATGAGTGCAGCCCTCTGTGAAAAGCCGGTAATCTCTCGGCACCGGATGCCAAATAAATTGCCAGTGCGTCAATGCTAGATTTTCTATCGATAGAAAGGCCGTGAACGAACCACTAATCCATTCTACCATTGGATGAAACCACAGGTGATTCAGCCAAAGGGACTATGAGGATGACGTGGTACGCTTCCAATTTTCAATACCACATGTGGAGGATCTAATGATAAAGCCAATGGGACATGAGAAACCGACCAGTCTATAGACAGGGCATTGACTGTGTCACGCACCCGGGGTTGTGAGACGCGTACAGTGACCGAAGGGAGCTGGTGACTCAGTTGAGAAGCGAACAGATCGATCTGAGGAGTGAAGACTCTCTTCTGAACGACTTGTCGGTTCAGCATAACATTGGCATAACATTGCTAAAATCGTTTCTTGCCCTCTAAGATTAACACCATTTGTAACGTCCCACCCTATACCCCGTGGCCATGCCACGGTCCCAAAGCAAACCGACAGTCCTCGGTCAGGGCTCGGACTAGTCTGGGTCCAGTGTCTGGTATTGGATAGGGCTGTTCGTCAGTATGTTCTTTTTTATGATGACATGTTGATATCATTTCATCACACATCAACATAATGTCAACATAAAATTTTAATACAATTTACAATCAAATCACAAACTGAATGGTACGACATCCTAGGGTGTAGCCCCTCAGGTCTACAACACTGAGATGTGGGCATAGTACACAACAGAACCAACAAAAACAACGGGTGACAGAGGCAACAAAAAATTACAGAAGTTCTCCATGTTCTACAATAATTGTTCAACTTAAACCAAGAGCACCCACAGTGATTAATAACTGTCTTTTTGTTAAGTTGTTATCAAGTTCTCCTCATTTTATGAACGATCCCTTACTGCCAAAGAAGAAATATCGGCGAAATTTTAAATCCTGGTGTCCAATAATTCACATGTCGTGTTTACAAAAATGGTGGCAATACATGGCTTTGACAACTGTAGCGACCTTCAGTAAAGTTCGGGACTAACATCGGAAAATATGTAAGGGTGACAAATTCGCACCGCGGAGAGAAATTCGTTCATTTTTCTGATTAACACCACAAAATTAAGAGTTTTGAAGGCACCTAGCATGTGAAACAACTCTCCATCGCAGCTGATAGGTATGTGTTTAAAATAAATTTTAAATACAACTGTACAATTTTACGTTCTAAAAGTTTAGAATTTCTCACCAAATTCCTATAGCTGATGATAGCGTTACGGAACCACCCCATAATACTAACTTCTAGACATTAAAGGCACTTCTACTGTGATGCACATTTTTGAATTTGGGCTTTAAAGCACGTCCGTAACAATAACCTGTAGCAGCGTAAAATACGCTCCAAGAAAAAAGGATTCGCAAATATTCTGAGGCTGAGCTAACTAAATTGTTTCATATATAGAGAAGATGAGAAAGAAGGAGGTGTTCGACTGCTACTTCACAAGATAAAACTGTTTCAACCGCCTATTCATCTCAATAGCTTAAATCCAATCGATTGGACAAAAGACTTGCACTACTTGCTTGAGAACACTGCATACACGCTGTCATTAAATCCCAGAAACTTCCACTTACCCAGTTTTCAATTGATATTTGCACATGGTCCATACACTATGTTGTGACCATATATGAAACGTCTCGCCTCATCAGTTTAGAACCTTTGAGACCGCCCCAAATTTCCAAAGTAAGTTTTGGCGACTTTGGGACCCTTTCTTCCTGACACAAAACCGTCTGGTTGAGATGTATTGAAAACGGCAATTTATCTAATCATTCATCATATCATATTTCTCAGGAATTAACCGGATATTGGTAAATTAGGCTAAAATAATACATCTTTGATTGACCCCCAAAACCTTAATCAAGTTGCTTTACCGAAAAAGGTCTATTCTGTTTTCTTTCGTTAAAAAGCCACTGTTTTCCTCATTAATTTTGCCAACGATTAAAGGGAGTAGCGGCGATAATGTAAGAGAATCGAAAATGTGGAAATGCTTTTTTTAACTTATAAACAGGTCTAAGTGTTAACAAATTCCATTAACTGCTTAAAATGTAGAAACACACACCAAATATGAAAAAAATAGAGTATTTTTAAGAAATTTGTTCATACCGTCTCTCGCAAAAAGACATACAGCGATTGGCGTCTCAACTCTACACTAAACCAGCTTGATTGTGTTTACAAACCAGTACAGAATCAACAAAGATCAATAATGTTTGTGTTTGAGTTCAAACTGCATTGGTCATGGTGCACATACCATGCGGAAAGTCTGTATCTTCCCAGAAAGGCTTTGTCGATCTCAGTCTGATTTTTGATACGCACGTATAGAAGTACAGACTCAGATAAGAAGTACTGGGCCTTGTCTTTAATAACTGGATTTCAACCAACCATTGCAGGGTATGTTCGCATATTCATACTATAACAAAAATATAAAATATGAATTTTTGATGATTTTTTGTTTTTTCGATATTTCGGATTAGCAAATCGCTGCTAACTAGGCCACCTCGACAATTTAGAGGCCGTTGGGGGGTGTATGCTCCCTTTAGACCGACACTTCCTGTTTGGCGCAAATATGTATCATGACGCATTGTCCCCCCCATTTTCTTTTCTTCCTTGAGGTGAACTTTTTGAATAGCCTGAAAATCACAAATGGCATGTTTCACAAGATGGGTCCATAGTTTTGGGCCTTATTTGAAAACACATTTTTTCAGTATAATTTTTGTTTGTCCACTTTATTCAGTTATTTTTACCTATTTAAATTCATGAAATCACAAAAGAATCTAGAAATTTGAGTTGCCTGCATAAGTAGTTTTCAAGATATGACGACTTTTTGAAAGGTGAAATGTTACACTTTTTTGATGGACAGGACAAGTTTTCCCATTTTTGTCCATCAAATGTAACATTCGCTGAAAAACAGTATTTTGTTGTAAAAATTTTGAACAAAAACATGATAGTTTGAAACTGTCTTGATATGAATACGTGACCTAAAATACATAACATATTTATCAACAAATTAAATCCTTCACCAAAAGTAGTAAAAAATCATCATGTTTGTTGCTAAATGTTATCTTTTGATGGACATATTGTGTCCATCAAAATTATGTAACGTTCAGTAATAAAAGGGGAATTTTAGGTTAAAAATTAACATTTCTTTTGCCCAAATTTATTTGGAGTGTGTCTTGTGCTCAGATTCTTTCCCAATTAAAAAAAAAAAAAAAAATGCCCCCAAAATTACTCTGATATCTGATACTTGAATTATACATTGTTAAAGGTACATCGGGAAGATTTGACCCCCTATCGTAAAACAATGCCAATACTACTATCATCCCATGCGAAGTATCTTGAAGTTTTCTTGATTCCCCGATGGCTTGTTGATGTTGCCAACGTCCATTGCTCACCAGTGGTGGGGGTGGCCCGGGTGGGCAAGCTGTCCCCCCGGACACCAAACAATTGGAAAATCGTTGAAGGGGCTGCCCAAAATGGGAAGTAAAAAGGGAGAAGGAAAGATAAAACGAAAATAAAAGAGGAAAGATAAGAGAAAGGGGACAAAAAGAAAGAAAATAGGGCAAGAGAAGAAGAAAGGAGAAAAGAAGAGTGGGAAATAAGAAAAAAGAAGCATGGAAGAAGAGAAGGGAAGGGGAAATGTTTGCCCGCTGGTCTACTTTGGCGATCACATTTGATCCGAAAACATGGCGCCTAAATATCGGGACTTCTTGGGTTTGCCCCCCCGGAGGCTCAGGTCTGGTTACTCCCTGGCCAACTCGGCCGTATTTTAAGATACCTATCGTATTTCTCGTGAAGTTGAAGAGTTAGATAGACGAATTCGATACAGCGTCCAAGATGTCGGCAACAGTGTATCATTGGCACCACGTTCTTATCGTTATTAGCTCCTTTTGCCCACGTGAAGGTCCAACTGTGAAAGACAAACACACCAGCAAAATCCCCCGCCCGCATGACTTGATTTACGAGTACGAAAATACCTCCGTTGCCCAGTCTTTCCATATACCATAGACCGTTACCCGATGTTTTACTGTTCTTATCATTAAGCTTAGTAATGAACATTCTAACCGCACAAGCAATTTCAAACAAAGCAGAGCCAATATGGAGTAACAGCTGAACTGTATAGAGGGCGTTCTTTTGTTTAAACAACGTAGTTTTCTTTACTTACTGTTGTTACACCCTCATTTACATCATCCTAATCGTAAAGTAGTTCTGGGAGATCAAATAAATCATGTGTAACGGTAAAAACAGTCCGCAATACCGCGGGTTTGTTTTGTTGATTGGAAGGCACGAGTGAAACTCATGCACACAGGCTAAACGCTGTACAATTAAAATGAGCGCAGCCGATAAACCCCAGCGCGTGGGGAACTGCATGAAGTAGCAATGGCAAATATTATATATTATATATATTTATAATAATTATATAAACTTATATACTATAATATATTATATATCTCTATTCTATATATTATATTAATCTAATATATAATATATACTATACTCTATATCTTACTTCTCGTAATATACTATATATCTCTTGCATCTAATTATATATCTCTCTCTATTTACTCTCCTCTCATATACTATCTAACCTATATCTAATATATAATATCTATTTAGAATATATACATAAGTTGTGTAACAGTGCCCCACATCCTCATGTTGTATCTCAATCTTGAGGATTTTATTAATAGTTTGGCTTAGCTAATCCCTTTCAAATAATAACAGTCAGAATTAGTTTTCGGTCCGGCACCCTAATTGTATCCCCATAGGTCTACATGTACATTGGGTTGCGGGCATATGGGATATCCGGCGAAAAAGCTTAATATGTACACCAGAGCAATTATTCAATGCAGACCTTTGGTCACACATATGCCGCATTGAAGATTACTAAGCCCGGGATTAATGTTAACTAAGGCACTTTGGGGTCTGTAATATCAATGCGATTACTCACGTTTGAAGGAACAACTCGGCAATTTTCATCGCTTTCTATCCAGATTTCTATCGGCAGCACTGGCCATGGTTTACATCTCACGAGGGTATCTATAAACAGACGCTCCATTGGCCACTGACCTGTTTAGAGGTCAGGTCTATTGTCATATCGGCTGTGACATGCCGCCGATCCCCCGTGTTTCATTTTCACGTTCATTGTCGTTCACCTGCTCTCTTTTTGGAGCTAGGTGATTGCGAATATTGCAAGACTACACAGCAGGGGACAATCATGATCAACGTCACCAATCAACTCGCTGTGCTAAGACAATGACATCACAGGCTTAAAGCAGTCTAGCTCAAACGTGTAAATCATTCTGTACAATCGACGCAGTGGAATTTTATCAGTAAATATTTCAAAAATTATTGAGTCTTACGTAAGACTAAAGAATTTAGAATAATGTGTACTCTAATTGGTTCAAATTTCTGTTTTGAAAAAAGACAAAAAATATATTTCCAATGGCGGCGCTGGGTAGCGCCACTTCCTGTGCCAACGGTGCCTGGATGTAACAATACGATTTGCATAGGCGCAACATTCAAATGCCAATTTTGACGCAAATCCCTGATGGTAAAACGAAAGCCGCAGCTGACCTCTTTGATCAACGTGAGATTGCAGTCGAGTGTCGTACCTTGGGTGAGTATTTCATGCATTTTCGGCATGGTACACCAACACTTCCACATAGTTAGCTATTCATAATAATTGCTATTGTGGCTTCCTCCTGTCGCTGGGATGTTTTGGAAACTGTAAGTACTTTCTAAAAAGGATTTTGAAGAGCACATAAGTGGTCCATTGGATTTTCCCGTTAAGAAAAATCGGCTTCGTAAGGGTACTTGATCGACCACTCAGTCAGAACACCGCGGAGTTCATTGTCAGCAGAGATCTTTTAGCTGGAAAATTACTAAGCTATTTTAGTGGGAGCGTGTCAATTACTTCCGGTTGTTAACCCTTCCCGAACGGCCAAGCTTTGAGGCGGTTGAACACCTTACTTCAAAGGTCCAATCGAGTGCCCTTCCTTGAAGTTTCCAACTCCAGATAGTGGTCGAAAGTATGGGTACTTACGAAAGCCTACTCAGCCTTCTGACACAATGACATCAATTCTGGGTTTTTGCAAGTCCCATTTCGGCGCACTTTCCGTTTCATACTGGCATCCACAGTCGTAGGAGACCCTCAGCCATCCATATGTCCCCTATATTTAATTGTTAGAATCACATTGGCATCGGGAAAGAGCTAAAACTTCTTGAAAATTGGCGTACTTCCGTGTAGATTTGTCCGATGATCCAAACATGGTGCTATTATTTTTGTGTGGGGATATACGTCGAAGATCAGAAACAATCCTTTCCTCCTTGCCGTACCGGCCCTCAGCTATTGTGTTAGCCACGCGCACAACACTGTATTGTGTTGTTGGGAAAGATTTACAATCATGTGACTGAATATCCGTGACATTTCCGAAGCACATAATATCGGCCACTTTTGGTAAACAAGACAGGTGAATCGATGTGAATAGCTGGCACCGGGATTTAAAATTTCGGCCGATTTCTTCTTGGGCAAGTAAGGGATCGTTGATAATCGAGTAGAAAACTTTGGTAACAAGCCTTTATTAGTCCCTGTGATATCGGTAAGTGGAGCATATTTCTTGTAGAATTTCTTACTTTTTGTTGTCTCCTGTCACCCATTGTCACACGTTAACTTTGTGGGTTCTGTTGAATACTATTGCTCACATCTCAAAGTTGTTGACCCAGGGGCTACAACGCAGAGATGTGGTACCATATCACTCCAGATTTATCACAATGTCAATGCAATGTGTAAGGCATTCGGGTTATCCTGGGTAATCGGATTGTAAATTCGAGCCATCTCCTTCTTTTCTCTGCTCGATATTATCCTCACTCGTAAAACAGGGCACACACACTTACCTGAGGACTTTTATCATAATATAGTTGCATAAAATCTTAATGCAGACAGTACCAGACACTGGCAGCGCAGCAGACAAACCATGTGTGTTTGTGTGCCAACAACTTCACAATAACAATGGCGAAAATGTAACCTTGACATGGCGTAAAGAGGAGTAAGTAAATTTAATCCATAATTCAGCTCATAGAGACCCTTATTGTAAAAAATCAAATCCAAAAATTCCTCAAAATGAGGAACATTGGAAAGAAATTTATATTTGAAAAAAAGAATTAATTAAAGGAACTGTTTTAGACATTGATATTCTTCCGCATGTGACAGGTCGTGACCTTTAAAATGGCTGCTCCCGAAGACGAAAGAAATCGAAGTCATTGTGACGAGCATATTTAAATGCTTTACTTTCGTTTCTCTGATGTTCAGCAAGCAATTGAACAGGTAAGCGTTGTGAGCACAATGAAGTGCAGCTTTTTGCACGCGTTTTTCAAACTTACCCCAATGATATCGTAACCTAATTATCACCTTTTCGGAAGTTGTTGAATTCGACAACGTTGTTATGTTAACAGTAGTGTACACACCCAACGAACTTTACTTAAGTTTATAAGATAGACAAGGCATTCTCCACAAACGGCGTAACCAAAATCAAGTTGCCCAAAAGTATTATAATGAGTAAACGCACTTCCTTATCATGAGTTTTGGGCCAACTATTTGGTTTACGTATGATCTATTTGGAAAGTTCCTTACATGTAGAGACACTGAGAGTATTTTGACTCGCCACACTAACTTCCTAAGCAAGTGAAAAACAACAATAACAACGCTGCCAAATGCTATCCACTCGGACTCAAATATCTCTTTTCCTGTAAGCAAAAAGAACAGGGGTTCGGGAGATTTTTTTGCATTTAGGGGATTGCAGGAATCTTTTTAGATGCATGTTTTCTGTCATGGTTTTCGCATAATTATTGCAGAAAAAGCGGCCGATCAGGACAATGGAACAGGGGGGAAAAGGAAATGCATCACTGATAACATAACGCGTGACGCACAGATTTATAGGTGCGTGTGCTGTGCCGTAGTAACAGCGACGACGACGCGGATGGATTGCGCAACAAGGAAGGATGGCGGCGCGCGGTGTGTGAGAGAAATCGGTTTACGTTGCGGTGGACCTATTCAATAACAATGAGCGTGTCCCCTCTTGGTTATATTCAGCTCTATGGTACACACTAATACACCTGTCAGAACCGAGCTATATGTACTAACTAGTAGTGGCGACTCATCCCGTTCGAAGATGAAGCCGGGCGTAGTTGTGGACGAACCTGAGCGGAGAGCAGGATATTTCCCGGCATCTCGAGCGATTTGGGGTAAATTTGGGGTAGGCGTGACAGAGGTGGCGGGCGGATTATTTGTCGACGACCAAATTGGCAGTGCGTAATAGACGCGGACAGTTATACTGATGGATTGGATTTGATGGTCGCGCATTGTTGTCTTAGTGTCATGCCAAACAGTGCTTTTAGGTGTAGATTGACCTCGAACATCGACATAATAACAAGAAGATGCAATTTATTCTTTTTCTTTCATTTCAGTTTCTCCATGCATCGTTTTCTGTTTGTTTGTTTCTTTCTTTAGTTTCTTTCCTTTCGTTTTTTTTTCTTCTTTTTTAGTTTTCTGTCCTTCTTTTAGTTTTCTTTCTTTCTTTTAGTTTTCTTCTTTTTTTCTTAGTTTTAAAAAATTTCATGTCCATTATTTTTTCGTTTTATTAGTTTATTGGTTTTCTTCTTGTTTTCTTCTTTTCAGTTTTCCTTGTAAGTTTTTCTTTTTAAGTTTCTTTTAGTTTTTCTTTTTATTTTTCTTTTTCTTTTATTGTTTTTCTTTTTACTTTCTTTTAGTTTTTTTTTACTTTTCTTTTTAGTTTTTTTTTTTTTACTTTTCTTTTTAGTTTTTTTTTTTACGTTTCTTTTAGTTTTTTTCCTTTTCTTTCTTTTTACTTGCTTTTCTTTTTAGCTTCTTTCTTTTTAGCTTTCTTCTTTTCTTCTTTTTAGCTTGCTTCTTTTTAGCTTTCTTTCTTTTTAGCTTCTTTTTTTCTTTCGTTTTTGCTTTCTTTTTTCTTTCTTTTTAGCTTGCTTTCTTTTTCTTTAGCTTTCTTTCTTTCTTTCTTTTTACTTCTTTCTTTCTTTCTTTTCAGTTTTCTTTCTTCTTTTTAGCTTCCCCTTTTTTCTTTTTAGCTTTCCTTTCGTTCTTTTTTAGCTTTCTTTCTTTCTTCTTTTTAGGCTTTTTCTCTCTTGTTTCTCTTTCTTTCTTTTTATCTTTTCTTTCTCATCTTTCTTATCATTTCTTTTTTCTTCTTTTTCCCGTCTTAGTTTATGTGTTTTATTAAAAATCAAACTATCAAATTTTACAAACAAACAAACTTGCATACACGCGATTAGTACCAACAACAACACAAACAAATACAAAGAAAACGACTAGTCCCCTAAAATAATAAACAAATAAAACCCACGAGTGATTATTCTATTCATGCTCAGCATATTGGTATTTAGAACTTTTGAGAAAGTTTTGTTTCCTGAATTTACATCTGCATAAATACAATTTAGACCACAAAATTACAAAAATTATAATGATCCAACCAAACGTTTGTAAATGAATCACGAAGAAATTTGAATCAAGAGACTTGAGTGTTGAGTCAGATCTATATTGTTCATCCTAGGATTGTTTTCACTTTAACTTTTTTCTTTCTTTTTTTTTAATTATCTTTTTATTTATCATTCTTTCTCTTTCCTTTGCTTCTTTTATTACTCCTTTCGGTTTTTTTTCATTCCTCTTAATTTCTTTCTCTCTTCCTCTCTCTCTTTTTGTTTTTTATGAAATAATTATACGGTGGGCAAAAAATCAGTAAAAAAAGATAATCAAGAACTAAGTTGTTTTTTTAAGTTTCTGTTATTTTGTGGTTTCAGTAGGGAAAAAAGGAAAAGGAAGGGGGATAATTCTGTTAGCAATACATATTATTTTGTATTATGGCTTTTGTTTTCCACGTTTGTTAATTGATTTTTACTTACCTTATACAGTAACTATTTTCACAATGTTTGATTTCATGTCGACTCGATTTAAAACGACTCTTTTTTTCTTATTTCAGTTGTATTACTTTGTTGAGTTTTATCTTTGTCTGATACAGGCCTCTTTTTGAAATGCAGATCTTTAAAAGACGTGTAATTTCAAGAACCGTACGAACCAAATAAACGGGGAAAGAAAAATGCGGGGAAAAGACTTAACTTCAACTTGTTTGTTTGTTTTGTACAAATGATCACACGCCAGACAAACATAACGAAACAAAAACAATGCGTTAAAGTGTGTATTTGCTCAAGGACGCAGCGATTACAATTTGCGGAGCGCAGTACGTTTTTTAGGGGCGCATGAAAATCGCAGCTGTCAGCCATTTTTGTTTTTTCACTGGCTTCAAAAAACATTCCACGCTAGCGCGGGGACTACCGGCCCCTGCCTGTCAGTTGTATGGCGCACTATGCGACCCCCGGGAATGGTGCGTCATGTGTCCAATGTGAGGCGGATTAACCTATACCATGACGCACCCGTGTCTCAAATATGACGCACCTTTGCTTACAATGACTGTACTTCACTACTTTTGTGACGCACCATTGCTTGATAATGACGAACCATTTAACTGTCCTAATGACGCACGTCTGTCATGACGAACTGCATGAACTGAGTGAAATTGTCCGAATGATCCGGCGGCGCTGCAGAGTTTGGCCAGCGATCAACTCATTTGTGTTTGGCTGTTGATAGAAGCAATCGATCGGTGTACATATTTCCGTATCCTACTCGTGACCAATAAAAGTAATATATGAAAAAGAAACTACTTGCGATTCACGGGGGATCTTCCCCTATGTGCTTTATGTTGTTGTTGTTCCAAGTTGGAAACATTGGAAAAATTGTGAGAGTGTTCCCCTTGTTATATTTCTTCATGATCAGCACAGAAGAAAAGTTATCAGAGTCGGCGAAACTTAAAAATTACATCCCCTCCCTTTGGTAAAGGCCCCAAGTATCACGCCACCAATTCAGCTTTTAACATCAAGGACTCACAATTTTACTTCGGAGAGGGGCCCGGAGGGGCGGTTCATTCCTGTAGCTTGGCACCCATGTTGTACATCTCTGCCGCCTTATATTTACTCCCAGTAAAATTAATCATTTCGCCTCTCAAACTTGTAATTTGCATGTAATGAACCAACACCCCCGTATGAATGCATTACAGCGTGATCAAAAACTAGTTGGGTATTCAATATTACCAATTGCGTCCGCCCCTCAAAGACAGCCGGCCGGCTCTGCTGCCCAAAACTTTCCACTTACCTTAGTGCACGGTGTGTACTGCTGCATGGGGATTTCCCAATATTTATGATCCCGGTTTGTGATGGATAAGTTTACTGTATGTTTTTCTTTTCTTTATATCGTGCTCCGCACACGACTAGGTAAATAAAACTTACATTTTATAATACAGTACATGTATCCAGCCTATCCCGCGTATATAATTTAATTGGCTTTACCCTAATATTTTATTAACCTTTGACTGAGATCACATGAGGTGGTTTTGACCAGTGTCTGGTGTTTTCTAGGCATTATAAATTCTACTCATCTAGCTTCATCCCTAACTACAAATACAGAAGGACTTAACACATGTGTCTTCCAAATCTCAAGGTATGTTGGAACTACCGTGTTGGAACAATCAAAGAAAATGTCAGAAAATGATTTTGATTAAAACCAACCTTATTAACCCCTAATGATTGATTTGGCGTAATAGAGAATGGGCCAGCGGTCACGAGCATAATCGGCGTCATACAAAAGAATAAATTACCGATTTACCATTTATTGGCAATTTTACAACATTATTTCCTTTTCTTGAAGGGGCAAATACACTTGATTTCCATCGGGATGCTGCGTTTGTTTATCGTGGTGATTTTTATTTTGGCCCATTGGAGGGAGGGGCTTTTGAGTGACGGTGACGGCAGTGTGGAGGCGAGTTTGTAATTTGAATTGTACTTTTTAATTGTTTTTTTTCATATTTATTCTTTTTTTTGCCCCTGCTTTGAGTATTGATCAAATCGAATGGCATGTTTTAAAATGATTCCACTATACAATATAACATGGTACTGAATCATTGTGTTCATGATTTTTTAAGTGAGGCGCGGTTTGCGATCTTCCTCATTTTTGCGTCACTCATGACTAGCACTAATTTTTAGCATTATATATAAGTCTTGGTACTGTATTTAATTTTGTTTGTTGTTTGAATAACATTGAGTCTGTCTCCATTGCTTTGACCAAAACATTTAGAACTCATCATATTCGACAATCGTTCGCTTGCAACTGGCAAGCACGTGCTTGTATCAGTACAGATCCCATTGTTCGTCAATCTCCTTCCCACCTGTACAGTAAATTCTTTCTTCGTTTCAACATTCATTCGGGAAGAGCGCGCGGCGGTGAAACAATCTGACGTTCATAAAAACTATTTTACACAGTAAATTCATTTTGCTATACGGCAGCAATTAAATCCACTAAAACATTACGTTACTTACGGGCTTAATACTTAATCTGACGTGACACAATCTAATGGCAATCCTCTCTGAGGGATGCAGAACCTCCAAATTTACTCCTAAAATAATACCCATAAGACCCAAAAGGGTGTGGTTCCTCCCCCCGATGTGACATAATACCCAACATGCACCACGCCATCCATCGTTTCCTTCTCTATATTTGGACTCTACAATAAGGTTGTATTTTTCTGTACTCTTAAGGTGTTGATCTAAATCGGGGTATTTTTTAGGTCTATAGAGTGTTATTTTCACCTATATAGACCTTGCAGCAGGCCTCCTTTATACTCCCTCCCCCTTGTTTTTCCCGTTTCCCTGGTTTTTGGTTGTATTTTAGGGTTCGGGCGGGAGCCTTTTTATTTGGGTACTTTTTGCCCGACGTTCCGTGGCAATAATTTGACACCGTTGCGTTTCACGGACCCGCTAAATTCGCCTCCCGTGATTTCCTTCCTGATTCCTTTTCATCCTGTCTTCCCTTTGTTACTGTTCGTATTTTAACACCGTGTTATAGGACAGTTTATATGTAGTTATTTCAGAAGGAAATATTTTTTTGTTTTTGGGCTTATAATTCCAAATTCCTTAGGTTCACTTATTCATCATATTCCAATGTTTTTATGTTCCCTTTCTATTGGATGATGTGGTGAATATTCATGCGAACAGCTTCTTGATATTCGAGAGCATCACGCATCGAGAGGTCAGCATCTCATGGGAAAGGTAAGCCTGGAAAGTCTTTGATCGGTCTCACCCTAAACCTGCACGGCAAAGCCTGGCTGCAGGGAATAAGGTGACACACATAAGCTCGCTATACTCTAGGTCTGGGGCGAGTTTCAAGCGGCAATGATTCGGTAATCTCTTCAGCAAGAGAGCCATCGTTGCTGAGCTTCGGCACTTCCGACGACACTTTTGTCGGAAAAAAAAAAAAAAAAAAAAAAAACAAGAATGACCTCGGGATTTTCGGCGAGTCTTTTATATCGGTGTTTTACCACCCAAACCCTCTCGGCATAGCCTAGTTGTTGGGAATGGGTTAAATAATAAACGGAGCCCTGAGACTCTTAGGTCTAGGGCCTAGTCCGATTGGCGATAATTCGGTGATCCTTCCTAAGAGAGCCGTCGTCGCTCTTCCGACGCCATTTTCTGTCGGATTTCCGGGTTTGTGTCCGAGTCAGAATTGGTCATGCTCTGGTTGTACCAGTTTCATCAGTTTACTTCTATTCCGTTTCTTCCGAGTCATTTTCCAGTGGCGACTCGGGAGTTTTTCGGCCACCCGTATTCGGTTTGTTTCCACTCCTCCCTTGCGTTTAGGTCGTTTCGTTTCGGGAGAGTGCTGTGCCACCTGTTAGCAATTTTATGCACAATAGGTTGGTTCGGCCCGAAGATTTTCGATTGCTCAGGTACTTCGTCATCATCATTTGAGTTTAGCGTCCGAGCCACGTTTTTCTTCGCGAGGTTTTTCCGATGCAAATATCCTCGTGAAGTTTCGGCAGCCGTCTCTTCACCCTTTTATGGTGTCTCCAAAGCCAGCCATGACCACCAACGGGTCAGCCTTTGTACATCCTTTCTTTGGTGTTCTATTCATGTTCTCCAGACATGACTGGTCATCCTTTAAACCTCAGTCTTGAATCCTCGGAAGCCAGTGTTTGGGTTCTATTCTGTGAGTCACTCGTTTGACCTCGATCTCTAATCTTGTTAGATAGAAGAAAGAGAACAAAAACCCTTAGGGTTGCCTTAGTCACTACTCGCGTACCTCGGGTCTTACGGCATTGTCATATTACCAGTGTTTTTTGACTGCCTCTGTGGGCTCTAAACATCTTTTGGGTGTCCCCTTCGGGTGGCGACCCGCCTCTGGTACTACCCTCGGGTTCCGTTGGGAATTGAAAGTGGAGTCGTGTTAGTAGGGAATCTTCGTCCGCATAGGAGACTCTAATCAGTTTCCGTTAATTTGATGCTAAGATGCGGTCCGGTTGGGTCTCGACCATCTTGTAAAATGACCTCGCTAGAGGATAATTACTACACCTATCGATCATCGCAAAAGGAGTAGTGTTATTAATTCGGTTAGATCTAGGGACATTTTTAATCTAAATCAAGTCAGGGGTTTCGCCCCGGGATTTTTAGTATGTGGCAAAGATGGCATTTTTGGACGTTAGGGATCTGGTTGATATATTTTATCCTTTATTTCCTATTTCCCTCTTGGCCGTGGCTGAGGTTTTCAATCCTTTGCGTGTACAGAAATATTTTCAAGGAGCAATATTTGAGGGGTATCTTTTGGATTCATGGATCCATTTTTGATTCCCTCATGTCTGTTTCTGGCCTTGATTCCGGGGTTTATTTATCGTTCGCTCCTCCAAGCCATTTTTATCAGTTCTTGATATTCTGACTTCGATGTCTTTTCTCTTCTCAAGGAAACTTTTTCCGTTGTCATCTTTTCAGATGACAATTTTCCACCTATTTGGTTCTCCTCTCTCTCTCGCTCTCTGTCTTGGTGTTGGATGAGAGAAAGGGGGGGGGGGGGGAGACAGTTGCATTACCCTAAACGACATACTGCCAGTGTTAGACATGGCTGCGGGCCCAGTTCTCATTGACGATTGTTATCTTGCTTATTGAACTGGGTCGGTGTAAAGAAACTTAAGTGTCCTAGCTACATAGCAACATGTACGGGCACGGTATTATTTGACACCGCATGCCCTATGCCGTGTTAGCGTCTGCACCGGTGTAAAGAAACTTGCCAGTTCTGTTCCCGTCACATTGTTCCTAGTCCTCTTGCGGATCTCGGAAGTTTTCGTCCGCCGTTACTTCGTCTATTTCCGTTTCCCCGTATGCTCATTTGTTGCACCTCGGGAGGAAGTCTTGCCGCCTAGAATCAACAAGTCCGCTTCGTTGGTTTCGGCTCCGAATGTTTCCGAGTCACAGTTTTCCGGTCGATCCTTCCTGCAGTTAGTGTGTCGACCGCCCCTCCGAGTGTCATTACTACACAACCTGGTTCATTGGTGGTAATTACCCTCCTTTCAGCTCTAATCCGGCTCAGCCCAATTCGATTATGGCTATTGTGGTTTAAGGTCACTATTTAATGACCCTCTTTTAGAACCTGAGGACTCCCCCTTACCCGATATGTTTGTCTTGGGGCTTCTCATCGGCTAAGGCTGTCTGTTTCAAGTAGCCTTGGAATCAACTTTAATACCTCTTGGCTTTTCCACTCTTGAGGAGCTGGCACCTCCCTCTTATCAGACGTCCCTCAAGGCCCTCCCAATATTTACGAGGTAGTATTGTTTGGGCTATGGCATTTTTCTTATTCGTTGGCCATCATTCCGACCACAGGTCTGTTAGCACAAAGTTGATGATCGCTTTCTACTCTTTGCGATATTGGCCATCCATAATCTAGATTGGCTCTTATTGAGATGTGCTTATAATAAAATGCACTGCTGTGTCCCGTGGGCGTGCATTCTAGTTCAGTCACAGGATACTGTTTCGCTGACGCCTATTTCCATTCTACTTGTCTACTGTCAAGTTCTCTCTTAGAGAAAGTGGGCGTGTTGCTTCGTGGCTATAAGCCCTATTTCTTATATATCCGACCCTTTCCTGGCCTGGTCTAAGGGTCGAATATATGATCTTTAAAAAACTTTTGTGAGGTCCTTTCAGACTCATAGGTTCTGAATGGAGATCCTGGCCTCGGTGTTTAATCTCATATCATATAAGGGTTCTTAGGCACCTTCTGATTTGATTTAAATTGCCACCTCACACTCGTGTTTTTTCCGGGCCGTTTCTGATTGCTTCATTTCTCTTTCGACCATTTGTCTAGTCGTTTTGGAACAAAATTCTCATCTTCTACATATTCCCGGTGCTATTTTGAGTGCCATTTACGACCTAGAAAGGGTCTAATGGCACCTTATCCGGAGAGTATTCTCATTGGGTTAAACTTTGTTAACCACATTGTTTTATCCCATTCAGTTCATACAATATCTTTGACTGAAGGTTCTGAGATTGGTAACATGATTAACATGATTTATGACGACATTTTTGTGTCCTTTACATCTTGGAGCAGACTAGAACGGGTCCCGTTCAACTGCTGCTTTCTCCATCTTTAACAGTCCGTCTCCTCTCCCCCCCTTCCTTTTTGAGTTCCGATGTCTGACCATAGTTCGTCGCTAATCTAGAATCGGAGTTGGACAATTTGCTGAAATTCAGCCATTGCTCCCCCTCCGTCCAGCGCCCTTTTGTCACTCCCCTGGAGCAGAGCTATGTTCTGAATACTAGCTAGTACTCCTGGGTCTTATTGTCCACATTTTTTAAAACAAGGCTAACTTAGATTCATTTTCGGACAGTTCGTTCGTTGGTCTTTTTTGAATCGCCTGAAGGACTATTGTTTGCTATTAGGCGCTTATTTTAATGTTCTCCGTAGAAAGCATTAAAGTGATCTATTTATGGTTAACTAACTGCTAGATATATTTTCAAGCTGCATGGTTTATTGCATTACTGCTATTTCCTTATGTATTTCTCCAGAGTTTTTTTTTGAAATGCATCTAGAATTAATACTTTATTTTGGCCTATCGTGTTATTATTTCATCGTGGGCCTATACTCCTTTAACACCCACGGTTCCGTATCAAGATACCATTTTCCTTTTTGTTTAACATGGTATTTCGGAATTTCTTTAGGCCTCTGATGATAACTCCTAGAGCGATGTCGTAGTTTTTTATATGTCTGACGTTCATCCTCTAAATGTTATCATGAATCGCCATGAGTTTGCGAGAGTTTTAAATCACTTCAAAGAACTATATTAGGCCTACATGATTCATTTTGTAGAAGTTTAATCTCATAATCTGGATGCTACAGATTCACTGCGTAAAATCGATTCCTACACAGGTGTTTTCTCGTCGAATTTGCATCTTTGGAGGTCACTATGCCGTACTTCTATCGCAAGATTGTTACGAATTCCGTCTTTGTAATTTATGTTTACGTTGGATATTAGTTCTTCGGGCCGAATCCCCATGCGTTACTGCAGAGCTTTTTTCAGGTCTGTGTGCGGGGTGGATCCTTTCTAGTACTGTTTCTGGTAAATACCCGAGGATACCACGTGTGCCGCTTCAGTTTCATGCGCGCGGTGGCTCCTTTCTAATTGAAACCCTTTCCAGAATTGTTTTCGGTGCGGACATCGACCGAAACAAACAATCGCACTGAGTTTATCTTGGCGAAGGTAACCCGAGTCTTTAAAATCGTCTCGGCGACACACGATCCGCTCCACAACTGACCTCAGTGATCGCTCATCGCAGACCGGTGTTTGTAACATTTCCAAGATTTCATCTTTGTTGCGACTCCGTGTTTTTGGTTCACGCGGGTTGTATTGTCACTGCGGTGGCCGGAGTTTGATCGGGTATCAGCAATCTCTTTTACAAACTTTGTGCCAAAAACGATTCAGTCTTGCTGGCAGATTTGTTGTCAAGAATGTCTTATTTCCTTTGCGTAAGTTTATCATGAAATGTTAAATACTTGGTTCTCGTTATGTTATTTAACTTCATGATTGTTTGTTCGGCCGTAAGAAAATTTTATTATTTCTCGTCTGTGAGAGTAAAAAAATTTTCGTGTGTTCAACTTGTACACAGAATTTTTGGATAACTCGTGAATTTCGTGCATATTTTATCCTAAAGAGCTCTAAGCGAATGTAGCTTGGATTTTGTGCTTCCAATGCCTTCGGTATTCGCCTTTGTAGAATCGGAGTCGCGGTCATCACCGTCTAATTTAGCGCGACAAGTCGTCCATAAGATGGTCATGTGATATCGAGAGGTGATATCATAACTTTCGTTACCTCGCTGAACCGTCCAACGCTTTTAGTAATGGTATGTTCGCTGGTTTAAGTAACGAATTCCAGCGCAGTATGTTTTAGAACTCTCTTTTTGCTCTCCCATCTCCAGCAATTTCTTCAATCTTGGGCCATTTTGCTTGGGTTAATCAATTAATGTTTATGGTATACAGACTGTCTTGGTATTCCAACCGCCTTCTTGATGAGACATATCTGTAGATTTGAGTCTTGTCCTGAGTAGGGTCAATTTTTCTATTGCAGTGCTTAATCATTGGAGCTTCACTGCATTTGGGGTTTAAGCTTATTGTGTTAAGTACCTTACTGTTACAGGCCAACTTTCTGTCCTTAGTCTTTGGCCTAAACTGTTATTAGTTTTATTTTCTTTTTGTTGTTTTATCTTGTGGTTCCCTTTTTCGGGGCTCTCGTTCGCTCACCTCCGGCCTCGCTTCGGCGCTAGTCTGACGTTGATGCAATTTATCTATTGAGTCTACGTCAGAGTAAGTATTAAAGCCCGCAAGTAACTACCAAAAAGCACCTTGGTGCTTTTATGTAGCTAAGGGCGGGCTAGTACTTACCTGACGTAGACTCCCCTCCCATCCCATCCCCCTGATCGAACTCCCGCCTTTATGGTTAGAGGTCAGCTGAGAGGAACGATGGATGGTCGGTGGTGCTGTTGGGTACTTTTCACCGTCGGGGGGAACCAACACCCCTTTTGGGGTATGGGTATTATTTTAGGAGTAGATTTGAGTTTCTGCATCCCAGAGAGAATGCAATTTATATTGAGTCTATGTCAGGTAAGTAGTAGCCCGCCCTTAGTAACATTCAAAGCACCAAGGTGCTTTTGTGGTAATCTCCATGATATGCGGTTTGTTTGGATTGTTGTATAAACTCCGATATTCTTTCGGCTTGTACCACTGTAGTGGCCAACGATTTCCCTTCACCCCCGCGCCGTTCACTCTGTCACGCTTCTTGGCCCGCCCTTGTTTATTTTGCATGTCAAGATTTGAACGTTTTCACTCTGCATATTGATTACAGAAACATGTTTAAATCAGAATTAAGGGTTTTTCCCCAATGCATAATTCCTGAATGACCGTTCCACCACATTTTAGAAAGGGGGGGTAATTGGAATCCCTTGATTAACTTTTTCTTTTTGGCGATGTCAACACGTTGGGTATGAAAAAGGGTGGCGTGTTTTAAACATTTTCCCGAAGGAGTGAATGAAAAATAGCATATTGGGACTCAACCCCGGGCCCCTATTGAGCTAGTGCAGGGCTCATTTGGAAAGCTAAATAATAGGTTACGTACAAAGAAAATAATACAATAAAAGTAAGGTAAGATGAATAGGGAGGGCATCAGTTTAAATTGGACATTGTGGGGTGGCGGTGCAGGTTGAGGAGGTGCGGGCTGGAAGAGGAGGTGGAAGAGGAAATCTTTACGTAGCATATCCATATCCTAGTTCTGATTTTCTACTGTATGTTGTATTGTTTTGTATAATAACCATTTGACACTAATGGACTAGAGGTAGATTCTTTTTGGGTCTTTTTTGGGGGGGTTCAAATTTATTATTTTGATATGAGTAGGCCTGATAACTTGCTTCACACTTGGAACTTCGTGCATGATTTCAGGGATCGATAAAAATTATATGAAAGAAATTTTTACAGTCAAAGTGTTTTTTTTTTTTTGCTAATACTGGGGATG
>JAMKCH010029651.1:0-17483 GCA_023653785.1 Ophioderma brevispina | reverse complement strand
GGTTTTGCGATCACCTGGCTTGAATGACCCTCGGGTTTCGCTCCTTTGACCTTGAATAACCCCCCTGATTACCTTGTCGTGACCTTTCGAATTTTTGGTATCAACAATCGACTCCGCCCACCACGTTTCATCTGGATACACCAAGTTTATTCCCATTTGGCCTCTTTTGACCTTGAATGACCCCTGAGGACCTTGTCGTGACCATTAAGATTTTTGGCATCAACAATCGACCCCGCCCGCCAAGTTTCATCTGGACACACCAAAGTTTACCCCATTTGACCTCTTTTAACATTGAATGGCCCCTGATGACCTTGTCGTGACCTTTAAGATTTTTGAAATCAACAATCAACCCCACCCTTCAAGTTTCATGTCCATACACCAATGTTTACCCCATTTGACCTCTTTGACCTTGAATGACCCCTAATTACCTTGTCGTGACCTTTAAGATTTTTGGCATCAACAATCAACCCCACCCTCAAATTTCATTCCATACACCAAAGTTTACCCCATTTGACCTCCTTTGACCGTGAATGTCCCCTGATGACCTTTGATCCACAAACCAATACAAACTCGGTCTTCGGACGGTCAAGGGTCACCCACCCACCAAGTTTTAGGAACGTGCGGCCCTCGGTCTCCAAGAAACCAACGTTTACCCCATCTGACTTCTTTGACCTTGAATGACCCCCGATCACCTTTGATCCACTAATACAAACTCGGTCTTCGGAAGGTCAAGGGCACCCACCCACCAAGTCTCCGAGGAAATAGACGCGGTCAAACACACTGACAAATACATTCCCACCCAAAAAGCGTCTTATCTTCCTTTAGAAAATCTTTGTAGTGACCTATCTCCCTTTAGACACTCTTTGTCAGTAATACTTGTTTGGATACCCTTCTATACCTTTCGTTGGATACTCTTCGGGTTTTTTGGCGATTACCCGGCCTGTGGGGCCCGTATCCGCTAACCAATCGCACTTGATCTGGCGCAGCCCAAGCTACACCCACCCACCAAGTTTCGTGACCGTACGACCCCTGACCGCCGAGAAAATAGGCGGACAGACTGACACACAGACAGACAGACAGATACACCTGACCTATTATAATATAGATGTCTGCTTGCAACTTGTTCAATAATGGTTGAAATAGAGGGTAAGTACGCGTACTAACCAACAACTTAATTTGTATTGTGATTTATAAAACCTCTAAGTAGTAATTCCATGTTAAAATGGATTTTTCTTAAAACAATGTTGAATGTGACAACTCACAGGTACAACCTTACCAAATGTGGTTATGAAATGAAAGTGGACAATGTGATGGTGCATTACATTTGGCATCAAATTATTTCCAAAAAGTAGATTAGGGGGAAATTGGGAATTTCCACAATTCAAAAGTAGCTCTTTTTTACTACTCTTTATCATTTATCCCAAGGTTGGAATTATTGACTGAAAACATTTTCATTCACCTGATTATTTAGTGCAGTCTCCAAACGTGCAACGCGATTCACGTAAAAACGGTAACGCAAGTAACGCTCTAAATGCCATGGGTGATGTAAAAACATGTTGCTTCAAGTGCAGTTAATATTATTCAAATATTGACTGCTATGAGGGGCATGGTTGAAACTATAGGCCCAAGGTGATCTCGAAACCATATTATATACCTCATATATAGATTCCTCTCATCTGATTGGTTAAAAGTAGAGTCATTAAATAGCTGGGCCCCTAAGATGACGTCACGATGAACTGTGCCCGGGGCATGGCAATCGACTGTGCCCGGAAAATAATAGGACAGTCTCAACACCGTGTTCATACATCGCGCGTGCGTGCGCGTCCCCTGTGTAACGATAGGCGTTGCAAATAGTGTGTAAGTTGTAGGAATTGTCAGTTCGGGAAATCTTTTAACCAATCAGATGAGAAGAATTTATATATTCGGTATATAAAACAAATAGTGACTGCTTAATATTCAGGGCACAGTTAAAATTATCGGCCCTCGGTGATGTCAAAAACCTTGACTTGTCATGTTTGGACCTCACCTTGGGCCTATTAATTTAACCGTTGCCCCTCATAGCAGTCAAGTCCAATATTGTATACTATTGCCCGAGGAGTAAGACCCAGGAGAAATATATGGTTTCGAGATCACCGAGGGACTATAGTTTTAAACCATGCTCCGAATAAAAACCAAGTCAGTCAAATCTATGTGTTTTATATTACAGAATAAAAAATTATATAGCTTCTTGTCATTTCTGATTGGTTTTAAAGAAATTTAAGCCAGGATGATAACAAAGGCCTATATCATGTGTAGGCCAGGCCCATGGCTGCATTGATGCTGGTTTCAACAACTTTGTGTAACTTAGGGTCAAAACTTGTGAAGAATAGCAATCAACTTTCTTGTGTTGAGGATGGAAGTGATGTTGGAGTCCCAAAAACGGATCACAGTAATCGACATTCTTGCCATTTTTTTTTTTTTGTCGGGCCGCAAGATGCACGAGGCCTGCAGATGGCCCTTATCGGTGTTTCAAATTGTTAATCCTTAAGTTCTTCACGGTGTTTTTAACTCCGTTTTTGGTATTAGCCTATGAGCTGAATCTCTGAATCCTTTGAGATCTTCATCACAAGCTCAAGCATGAATAGTGATGCTACAATTAAGGCTTTTTCCTTCTTTACGCACAGTCTGGAAAAGTAAAAGCACAGTCAGTATACGAGGTAAAACAAATGCGAGGGGTCTGCCTTATATTTCATCTCTTACACCAGCTTCAATATGTCCACTCATAAATACGATGAATAGTTTCGTTACGAACAGTCTTTACGCTGGGAGAGGTGTTCTGGGCATAGTTTATGAACTATTCCCGCTCTCGTCCCATGGCATAGTTCATTCTTGGTTCAATTCTTGAAGGTAGTTGAATTTATGCCTCACTTTTAATTCAATAGATGACAGGATATATATATATATGAGGTATAAATGCTTCTGTAGTGTAGCAGTAATTCATGTTAATCACTAGTGTGGCCATCTTGATGAGCATGATGGACAAATACAATCCTAAGTATTTTTGCCGAGTTGTTACGGTCAAGATGTGTGTTTATAAATAGTACATTAGTACACTCACAAAGAAGTTTGTGATCGTTTACAAGGGTTTGGAGAACAAGAAGTGAAGAGTAATTTTCCAAACCGTGTTTCGTTCACCAACCTTCAAAAGTGAGATTTTGGCAAATGTCAAGGTTTAACTGTTGTTGAACCACGGTTCAGCACTGTATTTGTTTTCCACATTGTGATAATTTCAGAAGAACAATTGTTCAAAAAATAAGTTCCAAAATAGAAAAATGTAAATCAACCAAAAGAACTTGATATTGGGTGTTTTTCATGCCAAGTGAAAATACATGGTTTGGAGCATGATATCATCTTGGAATGCAAGTGGCCCGGGATCAAAGGCAAGAGCAATGTTGAATTACATTATATAATACTGTTGAAATGTTGTCACATTGTTGGAACAAGTACTATGCCTAAAAATACAATTCAAAATTCAGGAACTTGAATCTATTATTATTAAATATATGCTCGCCTTTTATATGCTGAATTAATACTCTTAAATGAACAATATCAAGATCAGGCAACTTATCATTATACTTTTGAACATGTTGAAAATAATACTACGCCATTGCTAGAAGCTATTTCTGCTTACTCGTGTTAGTTTATTCAGAATGTCGATTTATTGATCACTTGAGTTTTATTAATTTCAAGTCACGTTATTGAAAGCAATAAAATAGTATGATTTGGATAGATCGGTGGGAGGGTTATACAAGTGGAGTCCTCAAGTAGCATATACATAAGCACTCACGCTAATTACGTTGGAGTTGATTTGTATTTACGAAGAAGCATTTAGAATGGATGGACAAAAGATGAACGGAGCCATCAACCTGCTTTTAATTTTAGCAATCTGTGCTGACTTAGGTAAGTATTTTGCAGGATTTCTTTTTGTTTTTTATTTATTTAGTTATTAACAATTGCATAGCTTTTATCAATTAATTTTTACTTTCTTATTAACTTATTGGCTCCCTGCCATTCAGCTGTCATATTGTAGATGGTGGCATTTGGTACTCTATTCATTCTACTCTTTTGATGTTCAGCATAATACGGTAGCAGGATGTGCCATATTAGTTGAATATTAGTTGATTTTATTTCGTTTGAGATAATGCATGACTCGCAGTCACACAGCAAAACTGGGACGCAGGTAGTGTTTAAATAGTTTAACTTTGGTGGAAATTGGTATTATAAGACTTTTCTATAGATGTTCTAATTTCCAGAAGGCTGTCAAAGCAAGAACTTTCCGTCTTTTCAGGTCAAAGTTCTGTAGAACACGCCAATTGCTTCTCTCGATAGACTTAAATTATTTTCACTCCAAAAACAGTATTTTCAATCGATAAACATTGTTTATCGGTAATAAACAGTGCTTTTCGAAATGTTGTACATCTAGCTTGCCATATTATTTTGACATAAATGTGTCACCTTTGTTTTCTTCTCATTATATTCTGAACCTTATTAACACTCGACGAATAAGTCATAAATTATCTTATCAAAGATACTCTGTATGCTCACTGGCAGTTCATATTGAGCAATAACAGCCAACATTATTTTTGAAAAGTCTCGAAAGACTTCATTACTTAGCATATCTCAGAATGACAACAGGATATTTTGTGTAGAAATTACTTGAAATTTTAGTTTAAATAGTTTAGATTTTTCAGGAGTTTGCTTTGGTATGTTTCATACAAAATACATATATTATAACATGATAAAAAAGTTATTTTGAAGGTAGCTTATTGCCACTATCATAAACAATTTTAAATAGCTCGTTTAAAATAGTTTAAAATAGCTCGAGTTAAGTTCTGGTCCAAAATGTGTTCCAAACGTATGCCTTTACAAGGGATACATGTTTATTTAGTTGCTATGATAGCCATGAGAATACGCTGATTTGATTAAATGTTCTGATAAATTATTCAGACGATGGCGGCCAAACCAATTCACCAACAATATCAAAAGAAATTACAGCAATACGGAATGCAAACCACAAACCAATTTGGGTGTTTTGATGTGGGTCGGTCGTGGGTTTTCCCATGACCCACATACGACCTCGACCTCGTTCGTTATTATACAAAAAATATCAGAATTAACCCTTACAGTGGAGTTGATTCTTAGCTATTCTTCAGCTGCAACGGTTTTGGAATAAGAAATATTCCTTGACAACATACAAAATTCAGAATTTTTCGTTAAGATTTCGCTTTTACGTGTTAAACCAATGGCGACGTCAAAAATTTCGATTTCTTGGCCGCCCTCCCCTGAAATTATTCAAGCATTTAATTAGTGTTTTATGACACAGCACAATAATGTTTGAATGGGATATTTGCACTCTATCAGTCTACGAATGGTCAGCACAATAACAATCTTTAAATGGAATTAGCACTCTATCAGTGTAATACCCATTTGAAATAATTACCCCATTTAGACAAAATGTATGTGATCCAGTCAATCCGTGTGTATCAAAATATATAGGGCGCTTGCACGGCAGGTCAATAGGTTATCTTGGCCAGACCTGCCTCCAGAACAACCCAAGCATGCAGAGAATACAAATGAATCACCTGCAGAAAATGACTGAAATGTTCAGGTGAACAAGGTGCATGTATTGTATTCTTCTCATGCTTGGTTGATCTGGAGGGCAAACATAATTTAAAGCTCTTTGCAAGGGCCCTATGCATGAAAAAAACACAACATTTGACCCTCATCTGTTTACACAACTGTGACAAGGTTGATGTTTGCATATCTTAAACTTTTCTACTTTCTATGCTGAAATAATGAAGGAATTTTGTGAAGAAATGAGGCAGATATGATAAATTTTCTAGGCTAATCCATTTTCACCCCATTCCAATGGAATGCACAGTTAAGCTGGGTTTTCAGTTCCAACCTTACGTCTGATATGGTGACAAATATTTCTAGTCTTTGCTTCACAATACTAAATTGCAGATAATCCGACTCAGTGAATGTAATTATAATCAATGCATGCAGTCAATTAATTAAATGTGTCAGATTATTAACTTTAATAATACCAAATAATAATAAAACCAAACATTTATAAAGCGCCTTTTCCACAGGATACAAAGCGCATAAACAAAAAGAGAGAAGATGCAAACAAAAAGAAAGCAAACCTAAGAATAACAATTATGAAACAAATAGGTTTTGAGCAGAGATTTGAATTTGTCAACTGTTGGAGCGCTACGGATATGAATGGGGAGATTATTCCAAAGTTTGGGACCAGCCACTGAGAAGGCCCTGTCCTGTCCCAATGTAAACATTGTAAACATTCAAAAAGCCAATTAACGACTGCTCCAGATAGTGAAAACGTAATTTTCTCTAACTATTGGTAGCTTCAAGCAGCTCAAGTCCATTGTCATAAGCTGGAATACCTTTGAAGACAATTTTTCAAATTCAAATGTAGAAATCAATGTTGAAAAAACTAAGACAACAGAAATTATTATAAGCTTATGAGCTTGGCTCAAGATGACAATTTATACATACAGTTAAACATACCGTTTATCAAGTTTTGAAACTAAACTGAATGACTTTGTAGACTGGGCATAGCAATATCAAAATGTCTTTAGAATAGTGTTATTTTTTCCAATATTGTTATGCAAAAAGTCTTATCCAAAATACTTTATCTGTTTCAAATGTATTCAAAAAATGAAAAATCACCTGGTCAAGGTGATAATGTGCAATATTTCTATGCAAAGAACTCTCATCAAAATTCTGTTTCAAATTTGTTTAAACATGCTGTTGATCCACGAACGTTTGTCTCTGATAATATTTCATTTTGTGCAATATTTTATGCAAATAATTGTTGAAACACTTGCGGGCTTTATATTATTATTGTTTTGATAAGGCAGAATGCTTTGTTATCACTTTTAAAGGCACTATCAGTGATTTGCTAAAGTATAAACTCGGAAAAGTATCATCGAAAATCAGATTTTGCATGTATGTAACAAGTACGGGTACACTAACATACCCTGCAAATGATAAGACCAGAAACAGCCTAATAAGCACAGAATCGGATATTTTTGTCATTACTGCCCATTCGGACACTTCAACACGTAATTAAATGGAGAGTCGCATCTTTGAACAATGCCTTTTTCTTCCTTTTCTGGCAACTGTTCAGTTGAAAAAAGTAACTTATGAGATTGAGAAATCTACAGACGTATCCTTCAATTTTAAGCTATTCCTGCAAATTTCAAATAGTTTGACTCTTTCGGGTGAATCACTGGTAGTGTATTTAACATGCCGGTGCCACAATAAACCACTTTTAGGAAGAATATCATTGACAAGATGAGTGAGGTATCCATTCATTTACATAAAATGTTGCTTTACTGTGTAAATTCCACTGAAATGGGAAAAAAAATCTGTTTCACTTTTCAAGCGATTTCTTACCTGTTTTAAATATGTAGTGTAAAAAAAGAGCATTGCGAATACGTCAGGAAAGTCACGGTTGAATAAATATATCGAGGTCAGAATCAGCAGCATTCCATGCACATTTTTGATACACCCTGTATAATGGACTACAAAGTAGTCTATGTCAGCCACCGGAGCACGATTACCCACAGCACCACAATGAAAAACAAAAATGTCCACACTGTTAAAAATGTTCTTAATTTTACCAGACTCTACCTTTTAAATTACGGTCAACTCCGGTTATTCAACGATCTTCACGCTTTATTACTGATATCTAACATGAAATTACAATTTGGAAGCAGAAAAACTGTAAATAAACAGTATTAGGTAATAATATCACACATTTTGAAAAAGAGTAGTATTTATACCATGAACAGTATCATATTTCCCGTAAAATAACGTGCTGTTGTAACTTACTGGTTTTTAATGTAAGTATGTGAACTATGAAAATCTTTGCCCTTCTGATACAGGGTGAGTCAAAAAACTTGACCCTGATTGTTGTCCACCATTTTAAATACATCTATCTAACATATGTGGTATCCACGGAAAGCCTATAGAATTATCTTTAAATGTGCTGCAAAAGTACAGGCTTTAAGCTACAGTAGGTGTGAATTCAAGTAGGCCGCTTTTCCCCTATCCACGGTTCCCATTTAATGCCACGGCGGCCAACTAAGCAATTGACTCCCAAAATGATGAAAAAGGGTATGTCTATGATATCCCTAATCAGTGGTATCTTAAAGTTTAAAAGCCGTGATAATGGTAGATTTAGTGTTAAACACTTTTTTTTCAAAATGTGGCATATTTTGGTCTAGGAAAGATAGACAAACTTTGAACCTTAAAAGGTTGTCACCGATGTTGTTTCTCCAATGGTGTGATTCTTCAACTCCTCCAGAAACTGATTAATTTATCAAGTTTAATTTAATTTCAAATGATTTTAGTACTGATGATGCACGTAGAAACCTTAGATGGCATCGATGCTAATTGTGACTGAATTTTGTGGGTTAAATAGCGTCACATTTATCCTGCAGTCATAAATAGTCCAGATTTTCTTCTGACACTGATTTGCTTTGCTGAATGCGTTCCTTTTCATGCTACACCGTGGACAAAGCGCAAAACCGACTACTCATTAAAAGGACTGTAGCTCGGTCTTACCTAACCGATGTGATGCTCTTTTGCGGAAATTAAAGATAGTGACTAAGCTTCAAATGATTACCATTATGTAATATAATATTACTTAAAATGGTGTGACACAATCAGGGTCAAGTTTGTTTTGACTCACCCTGTCGTGTTAAATAACGTCGTAACGTTATTCAAAATGCAAAAACTTATTTTCTTTTATTTTTGGATTCAATTAGTTTTAAAAATTCTTTTTTTTTTTTGTTTTGTTGTGTGTTTTTTTGATTCCTACTTTTGTATATTTCTTTATTTATTTTGTTCTTAATTTGAAAAAAGTTCATATATTTTATTTTTGTCCATTCGGATTCTGTAAAGTATTAGGCATGTAAAGGTAAATGGATTTGTAATCTTAAAAGTCCCAGTAAATGATATGATAAGCCTACTCCAAAATCTTTACAGTACATTCCATTCCATAAACAGGGCCGAAAAAAAGAATACACTAACCAGCTACACATCATTAGTGAACTTTGATTTGCAAGTCATGTCATGAATATTTTCACACCAGTCACCTGGATATTTCTATTACTCTCTGAAAATCAATAGTTTCAACTAAATGAGTCATCACCAACCCAAATATTGAATGCTTTCTGGTCCTCCTTGTAGACTTGACCACAAACACATCACTTCTATTTCCATTTCCTGGTACAACAACACTGTAAAAATACTGTAATTTTACAGTAAAAACTGGCAGAATTCCGCAACAAATTACCTAAATTTACAGGTATACGGTAAAAATTAATTCAATCAAACGCTGAGTTATTACAGGGATTGTGAATGTGTGGAGAATACAAAAAAGCACTGACGAACACCCTAACTTAGTAGGCCTATCCACAAATTTTTACAGTGCATATACTGTAAAATTATCAGTTTATTGTAAAAGGTATTACATCAACTGTACCATATACAGTAAATTTGAATGAGAACCTGTACAAGCCTATATTTTTTTCACGGGGTTTTGTTGGCAGAATTTGCTGCAGTATTTTCCTGTAAAAATTTACAGTATTTTTCCCTGTATAGTTTAGTACTAATGGTATAATTGAAAATTCATAGTAGTGGTATAATGATGTGGTTTCCAGTAAATTTCGATAAAGTCTTCACTTGTTAGATTTTTCATTATAGGCCTGGAAAATCTGACTAATCTTTACAGTATTTTCCTGTATTTCCAAATTACAAGCCAAATACTGAAGTTTTGGGAAGTTTTTTACAGTTTTTCCTGTAAATTGCACTGTAATTTTTTTACAGTGTACCATTTTTTTTTTTTTTAAAGGCCTTGTTCAAATCCTGAGTAAGTAAAGGTACATGTATAAACAATACTCATTTTCTCTTATTAAATATCTGGTCCCCCCCCCCACATGACATTTGAATATGTATAACTGGTGGGGGGGGTGGCCCCCCATTGAAACAAATTGTTGCTGATTAAATCTTATTTTTCCTTCAGTTTTCCTTCCTTTATGATTGTTTTTTTTCTTGAATCGTTTGCGAAATATATTTTACTCCACGTGGTTACGTAAATGCAATGTTTGTATAATTCATATCTACAAAGTTAAATTATTAAGAAGATTGCAAATACGTTTTAATTAGTACCATTGTTTAAACATTGAGCGGACGCGCCCTGGAGCGCCCCGGAGTACTCGCGGGTATGCAAGGGCAAAACCTTGCGCTCCTTCTGATGACGCACGTGACTCTGTAAAATCAGTTTCTCAAGAATTTTATTACACCCAGCCTCGCTTTTGTAAAACACGGAATCGCCTAATCGCTTACTTCGCTTAATTCTCCCTACCCTCCATTTATGGAATTGCTTCACTGGCGCGAAAACGACTCCCTAGTACTTAAAATAATCCTCCGATACACGCATGCATCCCTTTTTGTGGTGCTGAATTATGAGGAACTGCACAGATTTCACATGTGCGGAATTGTGTATTTTCTTATTGTAAAAAAGTTATTTAGTATTCTACTCAAATCAACGAAAAGATAAAGATAGGCAGTGCGCTCAGACCCATTTAATGAGCCCGAAAATCTATTAGTCTTATTACTGATTCTGATCACTCAGTTCTCACTGTCTTAACCAATTTCCACTCAGTATGCAAAATTGTTGGCCCCACCCATTGACTTCATTTGACCCCCTAACTCAATGACGGAATAAGTTGTTAACGGACTAACGCCAGAATAAAGCCCGGTCAGCCTATATTTCGAATTGCAGTTGGTTAACTGTCAAACTATGACATCACTGGTTGTGGCGAAACAAGACATTGCAAATTATGCTTTGTAGCATGTTGTATATTTTTGTCTTGCCTTTCACCCGGCATCTTGACATGAGGACGGAATGAACACTTAACAAGCGTCTCTCCTCTGCCTCAAATTTACCCCCTAACAAAATTAGCGAGCCGCGGTAATAGGCTCACACGCCCCCCCCCTGCATCCCGCCATTAATAAAACTTTTCTGTGCTAGAGACTAATCAAGCTACTAAATGAAATGACTCCGTGCAGGCTGGGACCGAGACTATGATTGAGATTTCTGCACAGAGTGAAGGTATGAGAATTCGTTGTTTTGATCAAATATCCCGAGATTTTTGCTCAGCGTAAGTTCACAAATTCAAGCAGAATTTTGGGACAAACCCACCACAATTTTGAATTTCAAAGATATGTGTTTTTAGTATAATTGTTGGTTCTACAAGAATCAACTAAATATTCTGTGATAAATAGAGGGAAAATTAAGCGAAGAAGGCGATTTAGGCGATTCCGTGTTTACAAACGCCGCAACTCAGCCTTCGCCTTGTCGTCAGTTTACATCATAACGTCAAGTACCTGTGTGTGTCATACTAAAACTGACAACTTTGTCCTTGCCAGTGCGACTACCGCGTGGGTGAAAATCACGCTGGGCGCCGACCCGCTGATTGGGCAGTACATGCCTGACTTGCATAATTAGTAACTGACTAATGGAAATTTATTTTAAGCAAGAGCTATTGATAACCATTGAGAATTATTTGGTGACAAAATAAAAACACGAAAAAATACGGCTATCTTCCAATGCCCGTTTCACATACAAACACAATAACGTTAAATTTTGAGTTGTATTTTGACGTTCTCTGCAATAGTTTAGTATTTTTACGGACCCAGTTATGTTAACATTCTGCACGTACGTGATTCTCAGCTGCCATCAAAACCCCGTTTTTTGTACAGTTACTTTTTAACAGTGCCACGCGCGAGCTTTTCAAGAATGATTGGTTTGTTTTTGAAGTCAGCCTTATTTTACATTATATATGCAATATATTGTGCTCGTCTTCACTCGTAACAATCTTTTTCTAGCTCCTGCTAATATTCTTGTACATACTCAAAGCCATTACATATTATTTTGCGTTTGGTTGCCGTATAACATATAATCATATAATTTGGCTAGTATTTGTAATTTTGACTATTGTTTTAGAACTGTACTAGTAAAAGTACATATGGTCATATCTGGGCTGTTCTGGTAACCTAACCCCTTATGATCGCACTGAGAACCTTAATTTTGGGCCCAATGAAATAGGAAGTAGATGTATTTTTGTTTTTTCAGTGGCCGTTAAATATAGATGCAGGCTTGTTTCTTATCACTGTTTACCGTCATTCTAATTGCTATTATTTATTTTTCTTATTTCATATGCTATTATTTTGTTGTTAAAATTGAAAAACATGGACCTACCAAGTGCCACCGCCCTCCCCATCATCAACGTTTTTGTTAAAGATCAGTTGCCTACTATATATAGTACATGCGTAGGTGTGCTTCTGTAATTAATTAGCACAAGAATCATTCTCTTCTCGTATCAGAATTACCAATAATTAATTACTAGTTCTCGTTGACTTAACCCAATATTTATTTTTAAATAGACGGTCAGGTAATTGCGGATTGGGTTATCGTTACGGTTCAATTCCTTTAACCTGATGTCGTCGTCAATATCAATATGCTGTAACGTAGTTGTTTCTCGGTAGCTGGAACTAATTTATTCTTCTTTGGTAAACCATGGTGAGAAACCGATACCCATGATGTACACGATAATAATATGTAAGTCCAAACTTCACCGCTGTTTAATGTGCATTCCCATGATTCCAGCACATTCTGTTTTTATCATTGTTCCTAGCTCTCCTTTAGAACATGTGATTTAACAAAGTTTGAGTTGATCCCGATCTTGCAGTTTTTGTGTTATTAGGCAATTGTCTTGTTTCCCACGGCCCCATAGGCCACTGTGGTTGTAATTTTCTGTCCGTTTACGACCGAGAATACACAATTGCGAATTTCTTACAGTTACAGCGACTGACGGAAGTCGCACCTAGATTAGGTACACGTGATTACTTATGCTAACGGTTCAGATATTAAAAATCTCAACTTTTTTTCGGTAAGTTGGGGGACAGTTGGTGGATTACGAAATTCCCCTTATTCTTTCAAAACAAAAACCAAAGCCAAAATACAACATTAAAGTTGGTAAACCCTCGCATCTTCCATTTATGGTTCATTCGATATACTGGAGAAATGTTATTTCAAATTGCGATTGTTGATGGACGAGTAACTGTTTGTATCACAGTCCGTGTACACACTGTGTTTTGTCTGTTTACGGATATCCAGAAATACAAATTTATGATATATATAAGTATATATGAATAAGTTTAATATGTTATAGCTAATTGTTTTATTCGTAAACTAGAATAAAACAAAATGCAGGGGGAAAGTGAAATAACTGTGGGACTTAGGGTGAAATTTTTCACTACATTTGGCTAGAAAGTGGGATGAGGACATATGTTATGTTTTGCACTATTCCAGTGCAAACAAGATTCGTGACGTACATGGCCTCTCTAAATGTAAACGATGACAATTTCACTCCCCACTGAGTGAAACTCTTTTAAAACCACTCCAAAATGAGTGATTGTACTTAACGAGCGAATTTCCCTCAAAAATGGTGACTCACCTCCACAAAGAAAGTGTATTGTCCACTCGTTTTCGTGTTGTCCTTCGCTTCACCATGCCTCAACGTGTTGTCCTTCGTTAACTCCTCCAACGGTGGACATCCACTCTTTTTTGGAGTGATGTGTACTCTTTTCTGAGTGGAAATTCACTCTTTTTAGTACAAACCCTCATATTAGAGTTGTTTAAAATAGTTCACTCTTTTGGGGAGTGACTTTTTCACTCCTTTACATTTAGAATAAGGTAAGGCAAATTTCGTGCCTAGCAAGCTCTTTTCCTTTTTCGTGAAAATATAAATTCTAGTATAAAGCTCGACTGGGTAATATAGTACCATACTGTTCCAAAAATATTGCCATATATAATGTACGATTATTTTCTTAATTTTCAAGGTTGTTGACAAATTCATCCAGATCAGAGCAGCGTCTCCTCTAATATTTTTTAACTTGTGGAAAAAATTCTGAAAGTAAAAACTTTCCATCATTTTAACACTAAAATTTGTCTTGAAGCGAAGAGTGATCATCATAATCCGACGTTCTGACGAAACGGATGTTGGGCATATTTTTAATTTCTTCTGAAGAAACATTCCTTTAGAGGTACAAATTGTCTGCTTGAAGTGCCCCATTCATACCATCTTGGGTTGAAATCCCATAAATCAAAACAAGATTGTGTCCTTTTATCGTGGTAGATCAGTAGAGTCGGGTCTCAAAGAAACTCAAAGCCATAATAATTGATGTTTTTCATTGCCCACACTCCCCATCGGTGTAGTTATCTAAATGAAAACACAAACACTAACATCAATAATGGTATTGATTCAGACAGAAAAGAGCGCAGTAAAGGGCCGACCTTCAAAATATCAATGCCTCAGCAGACAGCCTCCCTGTACACTAAAGAGGATGGCACTCTAATAAACATGTGATATTAGTTTATTTCGGCAACTTTAAAAATTAGACGGATACTATTCAATAATTGTGCGGCTATCAGTTCAAAATATCAATCAGACACACGCAAAAAAATCCACACACCCACAAAACAGACCCCTAACAAACACACTTAAACCTAAACACATAATAATTTAATATTATAGATAAATTTCCTCACGTAAGTGCATGAAATGACCGTTTGTACAGTGTATAAGAAGGGCCCAATTTCGCCCCCTCAGAAAATGCATTGGCTCCCCTTCTTCATGTTCTTCCCTCCCCATTTGTAAAAGTCCGTAATACGCCACTGGATTTCCGCCCGGGATTTTACCCTTAATTCTGGAACTAGCATTTTCAAAAAAAAAAGGAAGAGGGATCACGATCCTAATTTTTTAATTGCAGTGGTTTTTCAATAACAAAAAATATGCCAAACTAAATTTTTAAATTCTGAATGCAAAAAATATCTTGGCCCCTCTCCTTAGTTCAAGTTAAGTCTATTTGCCCCACTCCCTAAAAGTTTCATTACGAAACCTACTTCGCTAGCAAATGTCTATCACGTTAAATATTCAGATATTAGGTCGGTTCAATTATCATCTATTGTAAAGGTTAAGTTTTCGTTGATCGCAAGGACGTTATATAGACTGGATAATTGTCAAAATTTTCAAATGACGACTACGAGTCTAACAGCTTTACTTGGCCATTATAAAACATGGCACTCATTATTTTAAGAGTCCTGGGGCCGGAAGTGCATACCACTACTAAAACAAGTTAGTATTCTTCCCTGAAGTAAAGGTAGCGCAAATGAGGTAATTTTTATTATTCTTAGGTCACTGTTGCCATGGATAACTTGTGGATTGTGCATATACCTATTTTTGGGCGTGGTAGCCGAAGGGCTACCCGCTCTATTCGTTTGGGTTTTGACCTACTTTTGAAATATCAGTGTTGCAGAAAATATTCGTGCCGTTTATATCTTGTAAAATCTACATATGGTCATGTGTCTTATGGTGGGACACCTTTGCGTTACAAACCCCAATTATTGTGTTTTACCCTCCTTTTCACTTATGTAGTTTAAAAACTATACATCCGACACCCATAACACTATATATTTTTGGAAAGCTTATGGTTTAAGGAATCCATCTATACTAGTTTCATGATGGTATACAGGGTGATCACTAAAATATATAGGGTGATATTATGAAAAACATCAGATTTTGTTCATCATATTATACTTTTTTGTATTTTCTCCTGAGGTAAAGAATCTTAAAACTAAGTACATATTATTACAGGGTACACCATAAGCTTCGATAAAATATATAATTATAATATGTTTTTGATGAGCTCCGATGGTAATACAGGGTGCACAAAAATAAGTATACAAACTTTTTAAAATTTAAGGATGTGTAATCAATATTGAATATTTTATGAAAATGTGAAAACAGTAGCTACTCTATTGTCTTGGAACAACTCATTTAAGTCTGATATGCCATATAAATGTTAACCAGAGTCGTTTAAAAAAGGTATAGGGTGTAGTGTGTACATGTAAAATACTACATGTCAAAGGTTCTATCAATGCAGAGCACTAAGTTTCACATGTGTGTAGTTGGACTTTCTTGAATAAGCCAAATCAATTATAATGCCAACTTCAAATGTTACAGCTTTGTTTTCTTTTAAATAAAAGATTTGAATACATACAGGGTGTCTGAATAGATTGAATATAGGCCTATAGTCATGAATGTCAACATGTGACAGTACAATTAACATATGAACAGGATAGTGAGGATACTCTGTGAGATAACTACTTCAATGGTGTAACTATAAAGGGCCATTTTACGACATTTTTCAGCTTCTGTGACCTGCTCATTACTAATACTACAGTCATATCTCATGATCACACCATAAACTGGAACAATGTAACAATGTTAGATCAAAATTTGAGCACTGTATAGCACCCAATAGTGTTTAAGGTTTTATGATTTTTAATTAACCCAATTTATTACAGGGCTATATTAAAGTTGCATCTGTTTACAATTATTGGACACTATTTTACTTCTGATTTTGTTAATTTTCCGTAATACATGAACATGAGCAGTCGTGACCTTTATCAATCTAATCATTAATTCTGGTATTAATTGCAAGGCAAATTACATTAAGTTTTAATTTTGCTTCAGAAATTACCAGCATGCACCAGGAAAGGCTAGTATTATGTTAAAAGCACATTCTGTATTAAATTAATACAAATTACAATGTGTCAGAACAATAAATTCCATTTCCCATTGAGTTTGTACATACTCCTCCACCGCCACTCCTCCACCACCACTCCACCAGATTTACCTTCGTTAATATTTGTGAATGTTTTACTAATTAAACAAATGTTAATGCTCAAATGCAATACAAATTTACAAAGTAGAATAATAAAGCTTTGAAATGAGCCCTAACTTAAAACAATTGAACACTCAATGCTCTTGCAGCAGCTTGTTGAACATAGAAGAGGAGGATAAAATGTAACACCACCAACTATATGGGTGTCCCACCATACGACACATGACCATATGTGATAGCTTATGAAATGATGTGCAATTTTACGTCATATGGATATGTACTCATATCAATAAGATAGGCCTAGCGAAAACCTGAAAGTACATTGACAAAAAGATATTAATGTTCAAAAGACTAGAAATACAAAGCGAACACTTATCACACTTGCTTGCCGTCGTGAGCGGTCACCACTAAAACACGACGCTAACACAACAAAGATTATACAACAGCAGTGAGGAACAATGGCAGTGGCTAACTTGACTGTGCCCACCCTCTTCAATTCAACATTATCTGGAACTTTTCATGGATTTCCAACACAGGATGTATATGCTAATGATATGTTTGACGTCAAGGAGAATAAGCAGTCATTCACACTGGAAAGTAAAGACTGTGAGGACTTCAATAAATTTGCCAACTACATGACTCAGAAATATGGCCAGCCT
>JAMKCH010029650.1:0-17914 GCA_023653785.1 Ophioderma brevispina | reverse complement strand
GTTGTTTTTATATGTACGATAATACAAATGGCGCTCTCGGCCGGAATTTGGAGAATAGTGGTACTGTTGTAAAATCTAGTAAACAGAAGGACTGTGATGGTTAATAACAATATTAACAAAAACCACCATAATAACAATGTGCAAAACAAGTTTTAAAGATGAGTCTTCGTATAAAATAATATTGTTCATATTTCGACTTATTTGCCACACGGGGAACACAAAATTGATGAAAAAGATCTAATTAAATATGGAAAGGGGATCACTATTATTAAATCACAGAATGTGAAAAGCGCCACCAATACTTGATGACAGGTCCCCTTAAGAATGGGATTTTTGGGGAAAATCCCATGCTGGCATCATGTGACGTGACATTATTGAGGTGAAATGTTCCAAAAATTGGTGGCATGAACTCAATTACACCATCTGCAGATAGTGTGTTGTAAGCCACTTATGAACTGGTTGAGTGAGAAATTTTGTCTGTTTCAAGTGAAAACGTGCAAGGTTAAAAGGAGCCAACACACGTTGCTATTGCCACTCTAGCCATGTTCACATGGGTCATTAAAACTCAAAGGGTTTGAAACTCCCAGAGGTGAAAATTTAATCCAATTATTTAACTTCACCCCAATAATTAATGTCCACAGATGCAAAAAATCATGAAATCATCCGGACCTTAATCATCTCATATCGGAGTAGTGTAGACCGGAAGTCAACATCCCGGAAACCGTGGACGTTCCCGTGTGATATTTAAACACAGGAATGTTGACCTTGCAGGTCACCTACGCTCACTATCCCCCACCGAAACGGTCACACGCCATGACAACTCCAAACATTCCGGAGTGTTATCGTTTGAGCTGAGTTGAGTTCACCCCAAGTTTTTGGGGATAAAACCATGCTAGACCCTCGATAAAACCTTGGAGTGTAAATGACCCCCGAATCTGTCCACACGGTCAAGAATCCGTCGACCTCCAGAGGTTTGAAAACTCCAGAGTTTCAGCCTCCGTGTGGACACGCTAGTAAGTTGCCCTTTAAAATGACAACGGTTCACTGCGCTAATGATATAAATACCACCTCTAGGGTCAGAGCCTGGGCCATACACGGACACATTCTATGTATTAGAAAGTTTGCCCTGGTGTGCAAGCAAACAGAATTATTTTAGTTCAATATACATTTGGTAAAATGTGAGAAGTAGGATGAGTGCAGTGGAAACAATCCTTCTTTGATTATGGAAAGAAATTTTCCTTCAATTAAAAAAGCAAAAAACAATGAAAACTGGCTACTATTAATATAATAGCCTGATAATGGCATATCATGTAGGCCTAATGCATGGTATATTTAAGTGCAAATGAATAAAAAAACGTCTTTAATGAAAACTTTTAAAAACTTGTTCATCCATAATCAGGTCTTACAATAAAAAAAACAATGTACTTGTGAGTGAGTAGGCCTACAATTAAATTTGACTTGTTTGAGACAGATATTTCATAAGCAGCTGAGGGGTAAGCATTTGCAGTTATACTATAGCCTACTGATTTTTCAAACAAGCATGCTACAGAAACGGGAGAATATAATAAACCCGCACCATACCTTTGATCAGTTAATAACAGCTCTCAATAGAATTCCTGATCACACCTTGAAGAAATTGTAACACAATTTTGAAAAACTTTAATTTAATATTTGTTATTTCTGTGTTCAAAATCTGTTAACTTGTTATCTTTTAATTCTGTAAACACTTCAAAAGAGTAAATGTCAGGACAAAGTTCGGTTTTAACCTAATTAAAAAACATCACACAATTGCAATACAACTTTTCCAAGGATCAAGTGAAATGAAATAGGTAGGAGAAATTAGGGTTCTTTATTGATATGCCAATAAAATATTGTGTGAAAAGACAAATGACTTCAATTAATATTTAGTCCTTTGTATGTATACATCCACTATATTAATTTGCCACATTAAATAAGAAACATAAATACAATTACTTTAACACGTAGTCATATTTGTATATAAAGTTTCAATCAACAAACTGTTCTCTGGATGGTTTGTTGATGAAAAGGTATTCTGACAAAAGTATTGACAAAAGATGAAAATGACTTGAAACAACCACGGCTAGTTGAAAGCATAAAAGTTGACATGAAACCAAGTATGGTCAATGAAAAAAAAAAATTGTAATTACTATAGAGCTAGCCCCTGATGTCCAATAAAGGGGACAAACCAAAAAATGAATTGGAGGAGTGCTAATTGAAGTTGACAACATAACTGTCATCTTATAGCTAGAATTACTGCCACGTGGTTATCAGACTAGGCTACAAATGCAATGCCTCTCTAGACCAGCATTGATAAAGCATGGCTTTCAACTTTCACACAACATGTGGCCCTGGCTACATTGTAGGAAACAGACAATTCAGGAATAATCTTTGCGACCAAAACACAAGTCTGCCAAAAACACACAAAGGGCCGAACAAAATGCCAAAAAGGCAACACTGCTCAGAATTTTCAAAAATCCACAAAATACTTTCAAAGAAATGTCATACTGGCCAAACCTGCGAGTTTTCAAAAGAATTGGAAAAAGACATGAGGGACTAGTTTATGAGAGAATTGGGTTTCCTACTCTAATTTGCTACTTGATGACAATAGGCCTATATTATAGGTAAAAAATCCGATATCTCAAACTTGGGAATTGAGCATTTTCGGTGACTATCTTTAGTTCTAGTTGACTTGTTTAATTTATATATATAAAAAATATATTTAGAAAATCTCTGAGGCAGCCTTTAAAATATTCATAATTGTGATTAACGGAGCCAGTGAAGTAAATCAGGGGGAAACTCCCTCGCCTAAAAATCGGGAAGGAGAGGCAAAAGTGGGAAGGGAAGAAAAAGAGGAAGAAAGAAAAAGAGGAAAAGCAGGGAGAAGAGAAAGGGGGAAGGAGAATAGAAAAAGAAAGAAGGGAAGGGAGTGAAAGGGGAAGGGAGACGAGAACAAAAAAAAAAAGAAAAGGCAGGAAAGAGGAAAAGAGAAACAAGGAGCGTCTGGAGGCTAGTCCCCCCTTGTGTCTTGACTTCCCCTTCCAAAGTCCAGTTCGTATAGTTTTCTACATCTTATGGTTATCTATAATTTTCTCTACTAAGAGGAATTTTTCTTTCAGTTTTTCTTCATAAGCTCTTCCAAATCCAGTTAAAAATGAAACTTGCAATCAATTTAGACCAGCAGGGACGACCCCAGGATCATATTTTAACTCAAAAAAAAAAAATAATATAAGGTAGTCTTAAATACTTATCATCATGCACTCTTCCAAATCACAACGTCCCTTGGCTTAAAATTGAAAATAAGTTTATTCTGGGATTAACTGAGATGGTTAATATTTTTAAGTCAAAGGCTTTTCCATCTTTTTCTTTGAAGTGCTTAAATTCCAAGCTGTTATATCAAAGTCAAGACATTGTCACCAGGAATAAATAGTTTTATTGATGTCCATTTTTCCAGCATGATATGAGCTCATAAGCCTGGTATGGAAAAGGGGGATTTATTTTTTTGTGGGCCGGCCAGCTATAGCTGGAGGACCACTTAGCAATCTGTTGTGCGTGTGGTATGTGTGGATGTGTGTGTGTGTTCGTTACTTAAATGTTAATTTTTTTTTTTTTTAATTGACCCAATGAAAAGTTGAAGGTCGATGGAACCAAACTTTGTCATAGGTGCACCATGGATCCCTCATATGTGATGAGATCAAAGGTATGTTGCGAGGTCAAGTCATGTGAGGTCAAGTTGAAAAATGGCTAAAAAGTAAAATTTACCTCAATTGAAAAGTGAGTCAATGGAACCACAACTTGTGTCATAGGTGCACCATTGGATCCTTTATGTTGATGAGGTCAAAGCCATTGCCCGGTCAAATGTAATGGAGCGGCCCACAACTATATTCTTTGAAATAGCGAGCGCAAAAAGCCGAGAACCGCGAAATTTATAGTTTCGAAACTTTTCTTGGGCGTTTTCAGGCTTTTCACTAGCTCCAATCTTTGGTCTGACAGGTTTGAAAAAAGCCGGCATTTTCAAGCTTGAATGAGCTTAGATATTCTTAAAAATTTATTTCCAAAAAAATCCAGAGTATGAAGTTTAGCCTGGTTTATATAACTGAATTTCCATGCTTAGAATTGAGATTTCAAAGCTTGAATTGTCTTAGATAGCTATTTTTCCAGGGAAACCCAGAAGGTCAGTATAAAGTCTTGATTAATTTTGCAGGATGGTGGAGTATATTACGGCCAGGGGAGATAGAGATTTGAGGGGGGAATAGACTACGAAACATTTTTTTGTAAATGGGGGGGGGGTGTGTGTAATTGAATGACAATTTTCAGCAATGAAAAAGGGAAGCCTTCTTAATGGATAAATTTAACTTACAAATGTTTCCTCCCTTCCCATGGCGTAAACAACGACCTCACCTTAGATTGCTCACATTTGAAATGCTGAAGACTTTCTGGCAATTTTGCAATTGTTGGAATGTCGACACTTTCATAGGTATGATGCAGGTCACCCACAGGGTCCAAACAAACAATTTTAGGCAACAAGCATCAAACAAAGGGGGGGGGAGGGGGATCCCCTTAGTAAACTTTTCCCTGGTGTGCTCAAATGTCAAAAACTTTAGTACAAGCCTTCAGGGTCATTGTTTTCATAATTGTTGGTCATTTAAGCGAGAAAATGTGGGGGTAGCACCTTCACCTGGTTATGTCGTCAGAGTGGAAGGATAGGGAGTGGTTGCCACCAAGAAATTAATTTGATTTTTAAAAAAAAATACTACACAGTATGGACTCTAAAACTCACTGTTTATGTAAAAATTAGCCAATTGTCATTATTAGAGCTGAAAACCGCATTAAAAATCTAACATTCTTACTTTTTTAGAGCAAAATTGGATTTTCGCATAGTTATTTCTGTGGCCACCCCCCAAATGCCCCAATTTTGCCAACTCGCAAACTTCTGTCATTGTAATGCAATACTAGGTCTGTTGGTACTTATATATTTTGGTAACCAATGGGAAAAAGGAGGATCGTAGCTATCCCTGGTATTCAAAATCATAAGCAATGCAGGATTGAATTTTTTAAAAAAAAGGCTAATTGAAATGTTAAATAATCAGATAAAGAGTTTTAACCGTTTAAGTGATACAATGACACGTAAAATGAACACTTTATACATTATTAATGTCTGCGAGACTGTGCATGTCAATGTGTAGTGAGTGTGTGTGTTGTGGTTCCATGTTGGTTAGCTTTTCTAACAAAGGTTAGGTTTTCGTGTTCAGGTCTCCTTCAAAAAGTTGAAGTCCGATTGAGACCGGGGTTACGGTGCAATAGGGGTTCCTTCATGTGCATGATGTTCAAAGGTCCTAGACCAAGAATCAATGGTAATTGAGGTCATGGTCCATTGCTGCCCATCCTTGCAGTGGGAGGATGCAAGTTTACTTGCAGTATTTTTTTAAATAGCGAGACCTCATGGCAGCATGATTCGCGAGTGTGTGTGTTTACATTAAGAACACTTCAGGTCAAAATTTTGTCTAGCTTTTTAGTGCCAGTATAGTAATGGATCAAGTTCAGATGTATGCTTATGTATTGAGTCAAGGGCTTATGTGGTACAGAATTAAGGTCAAAGGTCATCTGTGTTACCTTATGGTAATCTAGCTTTTTAGTGCAAGACAGATAAGGTACATACTTGATGTAGTACTGTAACAATGGGCCTTATATAGGGGTTGCAGAGTGAAGGTCCAAAGTCATGTAGAGGTCATTTGGTCATTGTATTGTGCATGTGGAAGTGATTTTAGTTCATGTAATGGTAAGGCACGTGATGGGATCTCAGGAATGGATGAAGTTCATATTTGCATACCTTACAATGAACCAGGGCCTTATGTGTGTGTGTGGGGGAGGGGGGGGGAGATACGAAAGACCCAAAAAAGGTCATTCAGGGGGTATTAAAATCATCTTTGTTAGTTACAGCTCACACATTTACACAATATCCGTATAGCTTCAAATGGGACATTTGCATTGTCAAATTACTGCGGACCATGTTCTCTAATATCATGTAATCAGATGAATCGTTTGTCCTTATTTTTAGACAACATTATGCAATAAACCCACCAAAATCACAACCACCAAGAAACTTAAAACACCACACTTTTGAAATCATATTTTCAAATAGGACCTCGTGGGCTATACTCAGTGTAAGTTACAAGTCTACCATTTTCTTGAGTATAGAAGAAACATTGTGTCAAACATGACCATTTTTTGTAAAATTCAAAAAGGGAAAAATGTCAAAATTTCTATGTTTCATGAATAATTAATAAGAAATCTCATATAGTTGTAAATAAAGTAGATGAGCTTTTAAGTGTGTTTTAATGAAGCTCAACTAGTTTCATTGAATTGGGACAATCTCTTACATCATTTTTGTTGCGTCAAATTACCTTTTTCAATGTGCCATTTGAAATACAGAAGCCTGGAAGGGCCAATTTTAGGGGGGTCTCACTACATGTCAGGGGGGAGTCACCCGATTTTTTTACTATTGTATTGTAAATCCTTGACCCAACTAGGTTAACCACCAAATATGATTGAAATCCACTGACCCCCATCTGACAGCTTACATATGCAGCCTGCATGTTCTTACAAATAATGAACTCTTATAACACTTCAAAGAGTAAAACATGTCAGGTAAAAACCCAGTTGTCCTAACTAAAAAACATTAACACAATTGCAATACAAACTTTTCCAAGACAAGTGTAAATGAAATAGGTAGTAGAAATTATGTTTCTTATTGATATGAAAACTATAGTGTGAAAAGACAAATGGACTATCTATTAATATTTAGTCATTGTTTTGTACACTATTCTAATTTTGCCATTAATAAGAAACCTAATTTAACAAGAAGAGTCCTTAAAAAGCCAACCTGCCCTAATGAATCTAGGTTCTGACTTAAATTAAGCTTGATTTTGCATATACTTACAACTACTTTAAGTAGGTGTACCAATCAAGATCTGTACCTCTTGATTGTACATCATAGTACTTCAGTAATAATTACTATATAAGTTCCATGATGATGATGACAATTACAAAATTGCTTAAAATTCTCTATTGGGCCAACAAGTTAGTGTTTTTCAGCTAGTCTTTTTTCCAAGGCTAACTTAAAAGGTGACAAACTTTTTGTTCTTACCAGTAATTTATTAATAAACTGCATTTGAAAGTATAATCGCATGAACGAACACTCAACACATTGGCTTTTCGTGATCATACTTGCAAATTCGACCTACTCTGGAAGAAAATAGTCATTTTGTATTTTCTGTCCGAAAAGGACAAAATCTTTCATGATTAAAAGTGATAAAGTACTAGTGCTTTGTGTGCGAATGGGTGGAAAAGGCCAAGTTAGGTTTGTATGTATTAAAAATTGGATTTTTGTGGGATCACATGCCGGGATCACGAGATTATTGAGGTGAATGTATAAAAAAAACCGGATGCATTGTGGGATGGACTAAAAATACACTCTCTGTGCGTTCTAAGGCCACTTATGATTGGTTGTAGTGAGGGAATTTGGGCTAGCTGTTTCAAGTTAACACAGTGCAAGGTAAGTTCAAGCATATTACTGTGAATTATAGTGCTCTTCTTGAAACATATTGCATGAACAATCAGGGTGAATTGAGACTTGCATAAATCAGCACTATCTTCAGGAGCAACTGGGAATGTGTGTTAAAGTAAACATGTACAAGGGGCACATGGAACTTATACACTGGGGAAGATAGGTGGGAAAACAATAACAAACTACCCTTCGGGCAGAAAAAAGGCTAAGGGCCTGGATCATGTTTTGTGCAAATACAATATACCGAGAATTTAATATTTGTTATGTTTCCACCACAAATATGGTTCTTGATGTTGTTGAGAAAAGGTATTCTGGACAAAAGTATTGCTCAGCAAAATATCTCCACAACTACAAAATAAAGTCATAAGAAGATGAAAATGACTTGAACTATATAACCACTGTTTAATTGAAGCATAAAAGTTGAAATGAACCAAGTATGGTCAAGTGAAAACCAAAATTGTATATTACTATAGAGATAGCCCCTGATGGTCAAATCAAGGACAATCCAAACTGTGAGAGTGCAATGATGTTTGATAAATAAATGTCACTTGCTAGATTTACTGCCAAGTGGTCTTCAGATAGGGCTGCAAATGCAGTGCCTCTCTAGGACAGCATTTCGAATGCAGGCTTTCAACTTTCACACAGGATGTGGGATGGCTACCAGGGTTCCCGCTTAGTAGGATTTGGTGTAAAAATGCCAGGCAGAATTTTCACGGGACACGATAAATTCAGATTGAGTAACAAAATGAGGTCCAATTGGACCCCTATTATAAGCCTCTGAAAGGAAGTTTTTTCCAAACCTCCAATATGGTTCCAAACCTCCAAAAAGCAAAATATTATAGTTTCTGCTAAATGCAGCATTCAAAATAGTGCTTTTGTGTAAACAATCAAATTTACCATATTGCAATAATGCTATAATACTTATTGTATTGGTATTGGCAGAAAACTAACTTGTTAACATTAAAATAAGGAAATGGTCATACCTCAAATGGTTCACCAAAGAGGATAATAGAAATCAGGAAATCTACGCACCATGTATTGGAAACTATAAGTCCTGTTAGTAGTACTAATACAAAACATTAGGAAGGCTGGTCCGGGACCACAAAATATTCCACTGGACCAGGTAATTCTGAACATTTGAAAATATGGGGTCCAGTGGACTTCAAGTTAAAAAACTTAAGTGGGAACCTGCTGGCTACATGTAGGACATACAGACAATTCAGTATAAATCTTGCCTACCAAAACACAATCATACAAAAAACACAAAAGGCCGAACCAAAATGCCCCAAAACGCACATCTGCTCAGACTTTTCAAAATTACACTACATAACTTTTCAAAGAAATGTAATTACTTGCCTACATGCGAGTTCAAACGAATTGGAAAAAACATGAGAGACTAGTTTACGAGAGAACATGGTTTCCTACAGATCCCATATACACCAGGATACTCTCTACACAGGCTCTAAGAATTTCAGCTTGGTTGAATTGGAGATACCAGATGCCATAAGTGGTTGTAGTTTAAATTGGCAGGCATTCAAGCTGGTCCTTTCGTACAGGAAGTCTTTCTTGCTGTCGCAACATAGGACCCTAGATACTTGAAAGTCCTTGACCTCTTTGAGTTGGCTACCATCTGCTGTGCAGATAGGTTGATGATCGTCTTCCTATTGACAGTCATATATTCGTCTTCTTGGCATTTAGATGTAGGCCGACTTTGGACCATAAGAAAGGTCTACAGGATAGACTGATGGCACCTACACCAAGCCTTCTATGCGAGTACAAAACATCTCCTGGCGTGAGCACAAGACCAAAGCACAGATAGGCAATATGGAGATATCCCTCCAATTTCATCTTCTGTTTTGCCCAACGCCGTGCACGATTTTGCCGGTCACGTCATCGTGTGATTGACCAAGTAGTCTCAGTCGTCACATGTTGGAAGTTACCATGCCAAAACAGGGGTCGTCGCCCTTTAACTACATTGATGTGATTGCTCGAGACATCCACAGGATCCATCTGACATTCCCAACCTTAATGACAAACAGGGACATTTGGCGTACATGGTGAACACATCTCGGCTGCGGCCGTTAGATAGATAGGGTTTCCTACTCTAATTTGCTACGTGATGACATAGCCTATATTTAGGCTAAAAATTTACTTGGTCTTGTGACGACAAACTTCCCTGAGCGAAATTCAGCCACAATGCATGTGGATGCTTTTAAGCAGAGTCGCCAGGTTCGAATTGCACGAAGAGCCATTTGAGTGCAACAAGTCGTAACTGACATTTTGGGTAAATTGAGTTGTTGCTTGATTTGCAAGACAGGTAAAACCCAAAGTTTAAGCTAGGTTTCGCAGTAATCAAATCAAAGTAGAACATTTTATGAGAGAAAGCGACTTAAAAAACAAAGGAAAACAAAGGATTTGAACACAAACTGCATTTCCGTCAAACTTATAATAGCAGATACGACTTTGTTGCTTCCAACGTATCTAGATGGGAACAATGGTGTTAGGACAAACATCCACATCATAACATTTACAATACTTCTACATACAGGTCGAAGTTGCCTTCTCATACTGATCGGACAAATGAGCGACTTCCAAGTGATAGTGTTTCTTGAGCCAGAACCTAAAAAATGGAACACTTTGACTTCGCCACAGTATATTTATATATGTAAATATATTGTTACATAAGTATTACCGTTCTTATGCTATCCGCTAGTAAGCGAATGGACACCTTTCGGACATAACACATACTTGCGTGCGATGCCTCGCAAGGAAAGATTAATAATATTTATCCATGTCTACCTGGAAATTAAGTATTTAAAATTTCATTAAATGATGTAGTTTGAAAATTGGCGCACTTGAAATGCACCCCCAAGTGTCAACTTTCATACTCAGCATGGCTGACATGATCCTGTAATGTATCTGGTATGAAGATATTACACATTAAAGAGCGTTTAAATTTGAAAGCACTATAGAAAACCTTTAGACAGTGTAATGAATTTTTGCAGCCATTTTGAAAGCTCCCTCGCTTGGCCAACATGGGTATTCTTTGATTGGGCACATATCCTGAAAAATGTTAGTCTTAGCCCATCAACAGCTGTGGAAAATTTTGGTGCTTTTATCACAATGCACAAATTTCATCACATATATAGGGCTTAACAGCTTAACAGCAAGGTCAAGCCTAAGTTAACTTACTAAAATGCACTACATCAGCATAAAAAACCTTTGAAAGAGTTCCTTTACAATGTTTTTTTCAGTCCGTTTTCAGTAACAAAGACATCACATCAACACATTAGATTTTTTTCATATGCTCTCCTGGTTGGTCAATTTTTGTATTTAGTCTTGAGATAATTCCAACCAATCAGTGACGAGCTCATACCAAACTCCTCCAGACTTGTTGGGCGAGTATTCGCAGTATACGCATGCTCATTGGGACACCCACCAAGTTGGGGAAGGAGACTATTACAGGCTGTGATCCTTACCATCCCCATTTTCATGCTAGTTTTACTAGAATAACCTGTGAACCGTTTTAGGTCCAAGGCGTTTCTCGAACCACACGTCTCGCCTGCTTTCGCGCTAATGTAAAGACAAAAAAGCCCACCCAGAGTTCAACTGTGCGAGTCCAGGGTGCCAAAACAGTTGTGCAACCAGATAAACTCCATTTTCTTAACTAGTTTTTCTTCCCACTATTTCATTTGACACCACCCTAGGGTCACAACAGTTTTCCCTGTGGGATATTTCATCTGCAAGTTGAAACCCCCAACGAGCATAAGTCAGAGATGGTTAGGAGTGCACCCGTGGTTTGCATTTATAGTATTCTTTATTTCCTGCTCTTTCATTTGACACCACCCCAGCGGTCACCACATTTTCCCATGGTGGAGATATTAATCATGGAGTCCTCAACAATAGCAAACTAATATGTTTTAGGAGTAGCACCCCCGGGTTTGCATTTATAGTATTCTTTACTTCTCACTCTTTCATTTGACACAACACTAGGGGTCACATCATTTTCCATTATGGAGATATTAATCTTGAAAAGTTCCCCCACATTGAGCACAAGTAAGAGATGTTTAGGGTAGCACCCCCGGGTTTGCATTTCTAGTATTCTTTACTTCTCACTCTTTCATTTGATAGCACCATAGAGGTCACAACATCTCGTTGGGAGATTATCTTGAAATGTCCCCAACATATCATAACCAAGAGATGGTTAGGCGTAGCATTCCCCGGGGTTGCCATTTATAGTATTCTTTTATTTCCTGCTCTTTCATTTGACACCACCCCCAGGGCCAAAAACATTTTCCATTGTAGCTATATTAATATGAAAAAGTATGCAAAAATCCCTTAAAATTCACTAAAAAATTTAGTAAAAAATATGAAAATGATTCATTGCAACACTATTTTGAACAATCATGTGCCACATTTTAAATTTGGTTAACCTACGGGGCCCAGAAAGTGGTGAAATGCACAAATTTTGGTATTTCACTTTCAAGATTGTACACCAGGCTGGCAACCCAAAAGATGCCCAGAAGTAGAAAAACCATTTCAATGACCAAAAATGGGCATCTTGATCTAGCTATATATATGAGGTTAGACCTTTGTTTGTGGTTTGTTACTCCCCCCCCACCTTTTGATAAGTCTTCTTGTTTTGTACACCTGTTTTGACACCACCAAATCACAACAGCCATGATACTGCCAAATAAACACATCTGACCTAATTTATGTAAGTAAACAAACCCCCATCCTGAATCCAATCCGTTTTGAAGTGTAGTATTTCACACTGACCATTGACAACCTGAGAAAATTTGGTTTTGAAATGGACCAAGCCATTTTAGCATTAGCTGCAATTTAAAATAATCAAACAAATGCCCCTTTGAGTGGCCCACATGCATTTGACACAATTATTATCACACAAAAGATGTTACCATTAGTAGTCTCATTGTAGCGAAGGAACTTTTGCATATCCAATGTACCATTATGCGTACAGCAAGTTACGCATATGTAATTAGATCCAAATTGCATCAAACAATGCACTTTAATGATCCCACTTGCACTTTGACCGCAAGTGTTGATTATACAAAAGATGTACGGCAGAGAAGTCTCATGTAGCGAAGGAATAGGAAATTTTGCATATCCCCTGATACCATTGCAGTGATACAGCAATATGGCATATTTAATTAGATCAATTGTATCAAAAAATGCCCCTTTAATCAGCCCACCTGCACGTTGACACCAATTCGATTCACCCAAAGATGCATGGCATTAGTTTCTTTCATGCAGCGAAGGAAAATTTTGCCTATCCGATTGTACGCAGAGATACAGTAATTACGCATTTTAATAGCTCGATTTGACTACCTAAGCCGCTTGTATCACACACGCTCAAATTGGAAAAAAGATGCGCACCATGCTTGGCTTTCATGCAGTTAAGGAATTTTCGTATTCCAATGTAAGTTTCAAAATTATAGCAATTACGCTGTTGTTGATAATTATAATAGCTCATTTGCATCTTAATTTGCCCGAAATACGCCCAAAATAAATCAGTCGCGAACTCTCCAGCACGCTCCTTTCCACACTAATGTTACATCATTCATACTACGCCTTACGGAACCTCCAGAAAAATTGCACAAGCCTTGCGGGAAAATTTTCGGTAAGTAGCAAATTAGATACTTAATTAGCATCATTTATGCCCAAAATCTAATAGGTCGAGAACTCGTTGGACCCGCTTTTTCCACCAAGTTACATCATCATGCCCTTACGGAAAAATCCAGATAATGTACACAAGCCCGTGAAACACGGACGTCGCAGAACAGGACAGCATGACAGACAGACAGACAGCCAGAAAAGTGAGTACTAAGTCTCTGCCCGAACAAAGTTCAGGCGCCAGACCAAAAATGGCGAAAGCGCAAACGTGAATTTGGCATGTGATGCTGCAATTTCTTCCATTAATGTAAGGCTTGCTTAATTTGCACTGGCGCTTTCGCGTTTTACACCAAGGCCGGAGAAACACAATCTAATAACCAAATTTCAGTTGATCCTCTAAATTGAATAAATAATTGTTTTGTCGTATCAGTGTTCATAATCCTTAAAACTAAATTCTAACATGATTTGTAGCACAACTACCTATTTTTCCTATAAAACGCCCCGGGGCGGTGCATTTTTTCAAAAAGGGAGGGGAGGTATTACAGTAAAAAAATGGAAGTCAAAAATCCCGCAACAATCACCTGACACATGCTATTTTCGGCGTTTCCATAAGGGGACACCCTTCTTCTGACACCCTTATAATTCGGAAACCTTACGGAATAAAACACATAAACCGTGTGGTTTGTTCAGTTAAGGTTCCGAATTCATACGGGGTCAGAAAAGAAGCTCTAGGGGTGTCACCTTATGGAAACACCCTTATTTCGCCTGATTACCAATAATAAACTATGAAGCAGGCGGACGCTGTTTCGCACCTACCAAGGTAAAAGTAATACTAATTAAACATTACAATCTGTGCACAAACAAAGATTTTTGATACGGATAATGACTGTAACGCCATGAAATCATGTGATTTAGGAAGCTTAACTCCATCTCTTGCATTGTTTTATCCAAAAATCAGGTGGCATTTATTAGAGCAGGGGCGTTTATTAGGAACAACACGGTATGATATCTTTTAAGAAATCCCGTACCAAAATCAAAATACTGCCCAAGGGGGTTCCATATGATGGCAATCTTGGATTTTAAAGTGGTTTCAATATAGTTCTCAAATGATCGTCTTATTATTAAGGAAGTTCAGAAAAATAGTTGGAAGGAATTGAACTTGATATGTCAGTTATGTACAGGGGCCAACATTTACAAATGCTTAAATTTGACAAAAATTGGTTGTTCAATCATGATCGAGAGCAACCTGGGAATGTAATTTCACAATGTAAGGTGTTCCGTTTTGATTTTTAGAACAGGTTTTGCCCAAATTTTTCCATACAAAACAATTACAAATTCCAAGTGGTAACTTTACACAGAGTTTTACCACCCTAAAACATCCTAGCTATAGTGCAAACTACAACTTTGTCTGGATTGCTCATGCTAATTTTGTACCAGCCAACGAGAGACAATTTTGTGAAGATCCATGCATTTTGAAATTTTGGCTTTGTACAATGACCACTGCCAAACCGATTCCTTATGACGAGACATTATTTCAGACACTTTCCAACTAAATCTTGGATCTAAAGAGATCAAATGGACCCCGTTGGACAATATTTGATTTTGGTAACATCAAAATTATGTTGTGGAGATAAAAATCATGTTAGAATTTAGTTTAAGAGGGTCTCAAGGATATGTTATGAATGAATAAAATAAAGTGCTGGAATCACAAATGCACCTTTCATTATTGGATCCATTTAAACTGTTGACCCCTGTTTAACCTAATTAAAGCTGGGCCATTTGGGGTTTTGGCAATGCTGCCATCATTTCTGGATTATCAATGCCTAAAGTACTTATATGCAAAAATTCAATTTTATCCTGAAATGCACACTTTCTCACTACGGTCCAGCTTTACAACAGGTATGTTAATTTACAAGTAGAACTTTTGTGATTTTCTAAATGATACCCATGCTTACTAACATTTTGACAGACTGCATTTTCTATGCACTGTACAAATACTAACATAGCAACACATTTGTCATCCAGAAACACTAGTTTAAAGACCGACTCAGATTTCCCGATGAGGGCGCACTCATTTTTCAAACAAATCGTGTATTTTGCATATACATAATGCTTGTCCATATAATAATCACTGTATGAAATAAGCTAAAACAGTCATATAGAAAATCACAACATTGTTATACCATTCCAGATCCGGAATTTTCGTTATACACGGTATTCTATGGCACTGTTATATACTGTGCACAAATGTTTACTGCATGAAAAGGAAAAATCCGATTCATCTGTAACTTTGGGATTAAAGGCCGACTCAGATTTTGAAATATAATTGCTTGGTGTACTTAAATTAAAAATAGTCATCTAGAACTAGAGATAGGCACCAAAAAGCCTTCATTCCAAAGTTAGAGATTAATCAGATTTTCGTTTTCATGCAGTACACATTTATGTATAGATAACAGTGCTATAGGATACTGTGCAAAACAAAAAATTCCGGATCCGAAATTTTATAACAATGTTATGATTTTCTATATGAAGGACTTCGATTTGAGCTTAGTTATTTCACACAGTGATTATTATATGGACAAGCATTATATGTATTTGGGTCATTGCATCAGGTTGGGACTCAGAGTGTGACATGGCTCTGTGTCATCAAAAGTATCACTACTTTATATACAGTTATTTCATGTCAGATGCACCTTAGGGTGTGCAAGAAATTGACAAAGTTTGGTAGACATACGCATGTGTCTTGTCCGAGGTAGGATGACAACATGGCTGTTTCATTAACATTGGACACGGTGTTAACTTACAAATGATTGATTTAATAATTTTTTGTGTACTAATGAAAGAGTAATTAAATGCCTAAGCAAATGTTTAGTTGAAGTTTGTAACCAAATAAAAGTGAAATGGGTAAGATTAATTCCATTTTTTGCGGTGTCCATGTAGTCCACATTTTTAAACATATGGGTTCGGGGCATTTGGTATTGTTTCTGCTATGTGTGGGGATTTACAAGCACTACAAGAGTTTTACATGTTGCAGTTTGTGTCTCTGAGACCTACAAGTATTTAGTTTGTGTAATTATTCGGGAAGAAGTTGTGCCCAGCAGATCCATATCCTCAGAAGAAGTCATGGAAGGTTTCCAAGACTACCAGCTTCCTCTTACAGTCACCTTTATAGACTTTTAAGAAGGCCTTTGATTCCATCAAGAAAGGGTTAGCTTGGTGATGCATTATTGAATACCGGAAGCAGTAGTGAATGCCATAAGTGTGCTATACAACAACTCTAAAAGTGCAGTAATGGTCAACGGAACATTTCGGATACCTTTCGAAGTCAGCACCGGAGTTCTTCAGGGCTATGATTTTTTTTAGCTCCATTCCTTTTCATCATAGTAGTCGACTTTCTACTGAAGAAGGCCACTCAATTGTGACTCTTTTGGGAATTGGTACACACCCTCACCGCTCCAGACGATACCCAAGCCAAAGTATTGACTGACTTGGATTTTGCTGATGGATCTTTGCCTGCTGGAATCCACTCCTCCGAGGGCACAGACCCAGCTGACCAATCCTGCAGCAGCATCAGAATAATCTGGCCTCATAATAAGCAAATCCAAGACAGGGTACATGACTGCAAATTGTCATCCTCATCCACCACTTCAATTCTAGGGTGAATTCATCAACCATGTGACAGATCTCAAATATCTTGGTCTCCAAAATGGCATCTGGAAGCTAGTAATGTCTGTTGGAAAAGCCCCCTCTTATCCATCTCTGCAAAAGTCAAGTTATTCAACACTACGTGTGTGACCATCCTACTCTATGGCTGTGAATCCGGGGTGCTATCACAAGACATGAAAGCAAAATCAATGCATTTGCACCTCTTGCTATAGGATATGTCTGGAGCATAAACCGGGAAAGACCGTGTCTAAACACCATCCTTATATCCATGACTAACACTGAGTCCTCCTTATCCACCTTGTAAGACATCGCAGCTGAGATTCCTTTGCCACATCCTTCGTCAGCCAGAGGAAGAGCCTGCTAGAAGATACGCTCTCTACATTCCACCTCATGGCAAAAGGAGAACTGGACGTCCACGCACCTTATTTAGCCTACATCCGTGTGCTAGGGTATGATAACTGCATGATACAGCTGAAGCAGATAGCCGCACTTGCAAAGATGTGCATGGAGAAATCTTGTAATCCCCTGCTCCACAGCCGAAGATGATGATGATGATGAAGTGGGTCATCCCCCAAAATGTGAACAAATTTATGTTAAATATTTATGTCACACCTTTTTTGCAACGCATATTTGTTGTACTGCGACAAAATAGTTGCATAATCAAACTCACTAAATGTAATGTTTAAGGAACACACACTGCAACAAGAAAACTGAAGTTGTGGGGTAACAAAGCACCGCAAATATATACCATCAAGAACTGAAAATGTGAATCCCCAAAGCTAATACTGCAGACATAACATGGACCCACCTGTCAAAACAGCAAATCTGGCAATATTTGCTAACCTAATTAATCTTTGTTTCTGGTGACTTTTACGGCCCTCTCATTAGTAACCAATCATTTTTACAAATTCATACTGTAAAAATGTCTCAAAAACTTGAATTGTGAAATGCAGACGGACATGAAATGTTTATGAAACGCCATTAGTCTGAACGCCAACAGCCGATTTGACCGTTAAAAGGTCAATGTAT
>JAMKCH010029649.1:0-35087 GCA_023653785.1 Ophioderma brevispina | reverse complement strand
GTGTGTCTTTACAGTCGTTTACAAAAATAAAATGGGCATCGCCATATCGCGCAATGTATTTGTGATTGCAGCTATCATTGCAATAAAAATAACAAAATTATAGTGTCGCCCCCCTCATCTGACAGATAATAACAATGGCATAACTCGAACCTTACAATGGTCTGGGGTGGGGTAGGGGGAGGGCAGAAGGTGTGTCGCAGAATTTTCTGAGGGACAAATTGAATCCTTCTTCATAGGCACTATGCATTCTACAAATGGTCAGTTCTTTGGGGGAAGGAATAGGATGTACAGTGTTCTCCCACAATGCAATGCTTCCAACATATTTGCACTGTTGTCACATGAATGTATAGTGCCAAAAAGGAACTCATCCCAATCTTAGTACCTTTCACTTATGATACAGTCATTTTCAAGAATGCAAGCAAGCAACATACACAGCATTTATCATCCCCATGCCTCAATTAACCGGCAGTTTATTGTGTATCCATTATGTTAGTAATTCTTTGTTTTACACTACATTGGCCAAGTAATTGATCAATTAGGATGGGCATGCAGAGTTTGTACTGTTCCTTCTACTAAAAATAAGCCTACACTGTTATAATTTGCTTTTGATAATGTTTTAATTTTAGATTTCCTTTTCGAATTCAATACGCCGGGGATAGATCTAGCTACCTGGCAATGGATATGACATGAAGCAAACACAACGTTTATTTAATTGGGACCCGCCCAAATAGCATCTTGAAAAATTCTACTATCGCTACCTACACATCCATTCAAGAAAATTCATGTTACTATTCTCTGGTCCAATACCAGGCCAAAATACTCGAAAAAATCTTAATTTATCTTCAATTTAAAACGACTGGCCCTTGATACTAACCGCGCGTTCACAATGCCCTGGCCCGACACCGCCGCGACCGTTCAAGTTGCGTTCAAACACTCCCAAATAATACGCATACATACTCGTAAGTTTCTCACGTGTATGACCCGATTAGGACCAGGTTTTGACCTTAACCCAACACTGCTCATATTTTGGAGTTATAACGAAACATTTGATTCTGCCTGTTCCCAAAATACGTCCAAATCGTTATTTTTTAAGTGGTTTGAAAGCTTGAAACGCAACATATGGAAGAGTAAGGTCTTGGAGATTATTCGTATCATAGAAATTTGCAGGTACTTGTTTGTGTTATTGTAAAAATGAGGAGGAAATACTGGTTTATTATCCGTTTCATTCTCCCGCACTAGCGTTCGGTTTCTGAAACTAGAGGGCCGTTCATGATAATGTTACAGTTGTTAAGATAATGGCACCGACCCTCGGTTTCAGTTAAACTGGAACTAGTATCAAATCGAGACCATAAAATACACCACCCGTTTCATGGACCATTGCAACATGAGTATCGGGTGGGGTAAGAGCGGGAGTGGAAGTATAGGCCTAAATCTACTATAGAAAAAAATGCAACTTGCCAATATTTTAGTGGGTTTATTATCTTATACGGAATAAGCGCAATACTCCATTAACCGCTTTATTCCGTCAGAATACGGCGCTCTAATTAAATAAGGTGTATAGGCCTATAGCATTCGTACTTTTAAAGGGGGATGGTCCGAGTTAAATCTATAAGTTTTCATCTTGATAGAAAGAATGGCCTTCACCCCAAAACCCCATCTGTGAAATTTCGCGCCTATATTTCAATCCGTTTTGATGTGACAGCTAGAAACGTGAATTTTGTGAGCCCCATAGAGTAACCTGTTTAAAACTAATCTTGGTCGGACCAAAATGGATATACTTTCGCTCATAACTCCCAACCAAACATCATTTAGCCCGAAGATTTACACAGGGTAAATGAAGAAAAATATAGCTTTCTTCTGATACCCAAATTTCGACCCAACCCTTCCTTTAAAATCTGAGCTCCTGGGGATGATGCATTAGCAAAAGGGCCATTGACCTTTAACTTTTAAGCACAGCGTTCTTTTATCCGTTAACCAGCGTTTAACGCGAAAGTGTTAACACGTACTGTGCTCAAGTGATCGATATCTCGATCAAGACATGTGGCAGGTATTATAAAATGCTGCCCTTTGTGTGCATTAGAGGTGTTTATGTAATAAGGATATATTGGTCTATCTATTTTTCAGTAAGCTAGGCCCTAGGGGGTCAAATTGTGACGTCCTATTTTACGGGGCTTCAAACAAGATATTGCCGTTATTTTTATGTGTAAAATATTCTCTATTCGGCAATGGCAAAGAAATTTCATGGAAAGAATTTTGTATTGTGCCACTACCCTATGAATTCGGCAGCCGGCAGCTAGGCTAGCCTACGGAATCGGAATAAACTGCATGATCATGCTGAATATTGACATGATTGATTGACGTGAAGCCTGCAATGATGGACGTAATGGCAGAATTCATCCCTGGGAGGTATTTATACACAAACCTGTCTCATGTGAAGTCTTTGAACTACGTTAAATGACGGCTGAACAGCAGTTGTAGTAGCACAGAGGCAAGGAAATGCACTCGAGTTGCCCGCCATATTCCATCACATTCACAGGCCTGACATTTGTTTGTAAACAATTACCGGGGCAGGACACGACTGACACGACCTGCTCGATTTGGGCATTTGGGATTTATTTTTAGTGCATTTTCTACGCCAGCCTCGGTCCCATGTGACATTCCAATATTTTTTTCAATAAATCATAAATATCATGATATAAATATTAGCATAATTACTGACTTCAAAATCCGTCTGGATTAGTGCAAAACATTGTAGGCCTACACGTAATTTCCAATATAAAACGGTCGGTAACCAGAAAATCTAAAAAATCATCCGAAACGAACAGATTTTTTGCATAACAAGCAGTGACAAGTAGGCCTATAGTCAGATGGTAATTCTAATATATCCTGCAAGTGCTAAGACTGAAAGTAACCTAATAAGGCACCCATGTCAAGGCCCCACGTAGTTCCACTTTATCCAAGAAATTCCCAGTTTCCAAGAATGCTCCCATTTTCAAGACCCCCCCCCCCCTTCTCTAGGCCTATATACACCCCTTTGTCCACCCTAACCAAGACCCTCCCTTTTCCCCTCTGTCCAAAAACTACCCTGGCGATAGACCACTCCCTTTTTCCAAAGAACCCTGCCTCCGGACCCTCCCTTTGTCCAAGACTCATAAGCTTTCATAATCCCTCAAAGAACCGACCCAACTTTGCCGTCCCTGGAAAAAGGAAGAGGGTTCTTGGAAAAAGGGAGGAAAACACCTCTCTCAGGCCGTAACCAGGATTTTTTAGGGGGCGGCGGTATTTTTTAAAGGGGACTTTTTCCCCAGCGCCCCCGGGGCCGGGGCGAATTTGGCAAAAGTGGACCTTTTTTAACCTTAACCATTTTGGGGGCAACAAAGAGCAAAAAACGATAATTTTTAATCGATTTCTGGGCCTTTTAGCTCTTTTTAGGGACTTTTTTTGGAATTTTAAGAATTCCGTATCCATTTCAGGGGACACTTGGAAAAAGAGTTCTTGGGCAGATGAAGCAGCCTTGGGAAAGAGGGAGAGGTTTCTTTGAAAAAGGGGAAAAATTGCATTAATTTGTCCACGAGCCCTCCCTTTTTAGGAAGAGCGAGTACAGTTGGTGTAGCTTCCTGTGCCGGGTGTATAGCTCAACTTTCACCAATGCGGCTCGGGGTTCGATTCCCGTTCAAGCCAGTGTCGTATGTGAATTTGGTTGCCGATCCATACTCGTCCTCGGTTTTCTCCGAGAACTTCGGTTTCCTCTTGCATCTAAAATCGGACTTCTTCCCATAAATCTTTCCCCGCTGTTCTGGAGGCGTCCCTTTATACTCGATTCATCTGATATGTGACCCCGTACCCTTTTTGCGGAGGTGAAAATTCAATGAGGGGCAAGGACTTCTGTTAATCATGTTTATTGTGGGGGAGGAAAATGTGTCAGGCCGAAATACCCTATTGTGCGTTTCCATACCTAATGAATTGTATTTAGGGTGGCAGTTGATTGAGTTATAGACCGGAGTGGCCTCCAAGATAATCCGTGTGGCACGTGCATTGAATTTTTTCATTTTCCCCCCGCATTAATTGAATAGTCCAAAACTCCAGAGGGACGAACGTATCAACGCGAATCTACTATAATTTTAATGCATATCAAATATTGGGTTCTGCCTGGCAAATGCCTGAATGTTATAGTAATTTTTTTTTCTATAAGACCCCGCATCTCCCTCCCCACCACGCACTCTTCTATACACCCGGGAGCGAACGTCCTTTGTTACAACATCTCAAGTAACAAAAGGTTTGAGTGATTTTAATCTGTTGACAGACTGACCTGAACCCCTGAAACTTAATTCTTAAGTGTCTGCGAATGGTGCCTAAGGAGAGGTGGGGCCAAGACAAAGGTTTTGTACAGGGGTCAATTTTTTTTAAATATCCAATCATGTTGAAAAGTATACCATGCTATTGTCTAACCATAAGGATTCAGGAAATGTATAGTTCATACTATCTACAACGTAAAGTTGTTTAAGAGTTATAGGCTTAAAACAGCACAACTCAATAAAAATGGTCAATTTCAGTTGTCAGGGGTCAAATGTTACAGTTGCTCCGATTTAGATAAAAAATGATTAATGTTGATGAGCTTCATAGATGAAATAAGGAATATTTTTGACTGTCCTAAATGCTTAGTCGCTGAAATGGAGGTGAGCACAAAAGGTCAATGTCCTTGCATTCATTGGCGTGACCTTGTTTCCCCCCTACTTTCTTACTCAAGCATTTGAGACACTCAAAACTAATTCCTTATTTTGATCCTATGATCTCCACCAATATTTGCACCATTGCGTTATCCAAAGATCGGAGCACCTTAAAATTTTACGCCTGTACAACTGAAATTGACCCTTGTATAATTGATATTTTCTGTTTTAGCTTATAACTTTTAAACTTTACGTCTGTGGAAAGACAACATACCTTTTCCTAATCCTTTTGATGACAAATGACATGATATACTTTCAACATGATTGGATCAATTTAAAAATTTGAACCCCTGTACAAACTTTGTCTGGCCCCCTCTCTCCTTATGGCACCATTTTGGCACTTAAGAATTATGTTTTCAGTGTTTCCTTCAGTCTGTCTACATATTTAATCACTCAAACCTTTGTACTTGAGATGTGTTCATGTCTGCTAGCTCCTGGGCTATAGATCCCTTCCTGGCAAGTCAGCACTCTTTGTCCAAATGCCTTTGTAAAGTTGCACCTTTCATTTTTAACTTTTAGTCGGAGAGATATTCCAAATTATGGCCTGGCCGTAAAGTTTAGAGTTATAATACACAATATTTTTTTGCTGGCAATGATAGATTAGGGTGTGTATAATAGAATCTGCCCGGTGCCAACCTGGCAATCCTTGGGCCATTGAGAATCCAAGAGGGGGGGGGGGGGGGTATGGAGAGGAGAGAGGGCGGGACTTCGACGGGAAAGTGGTAAGGAAAGGAAAAGAAAGTCGGGGGGGAAAGTGGCGTCGCCATAATGATAATTATATATTCAACCCTATAATATCAAACTATGGAGTTACTAGATTACTATAGGATCCATGAACAATGTATGGCCTTTTACATTAAGTCATACTTCACATGCAAAATGGAAGCCAAATCTAATAAGTTTAAAATATGCCTAACCAGCAAATACCTCTGGCGATAAAAAAATAAACATGAAGTATCTTAGGTTATTTTAGACACAATAAAGTATTTATTAACTTTTAAGTTGTAACATGACGTCAATCAATATGGCAGCCAAAAACATTGATCATTGTGTCATGAACATTGATTTCGATTTGAGCTGGTAATACTTATAAATTGTGTCAACTATTTTTTTTAAGATGTTCACGTTTTTGGCTGCCATATTTATTCCGTCATGCAATGGTTACAACTTTAAAAGTATCAAAATAACACATAAACCTAAGTACTTCATATCTAAATTTTTTTATCGGGCAGGTATTTGGCTGTATAGGGCATATTTTTAAATTAAATTGATATGGCTTCCATTTTGAATTTGAAGTATGACGCCATCTTGGATTTCTCAAAATGCCCAGGAGGCCCAGGTGGCACCCGCAGATTCTTATTCTACCCACCCTAATCTATCATTTTCAGCAAAAAAATTGTGTATTACTCAACGTAGCGGTCACAGGAACGCTCTCTCGACTATTTTGCCACTGGCCAAACTCTTCTTCCTAGACCCTTTGCACTAGAATCATTCATTTAAATGTGTCAATAGAGATTTTGGGGCATCCATGCATATATTGTGTCATAGTGATTTCATTTGGACAAGACCCTCAATAGATTTCTTACCTTGTATTTGGCTATACAGAAATGCCTTGAAAGTGAAAACGAAAGGCGACTTTGATTTGCTTAATTTCAATACAAAACATAGGTTGAATGCAAATGATGAAAAAAAATCGTCTTCCATATCCATCTGTCCACGACTCAACTCCTATTGTCCAAGAATCCTCAGTACCTCTTTCCAAGACCCCTTGTCTAAGATTTCCATTTTTTTCCAAGAAACCCTATTATTCCAAGACCCTTAAGGCCGACTAAGAGATTTCCCACAAAAATCCCACCTAAGCGCCGGAGATTTCCCGAGGACGGCGCCCTCAATTTTCAAACAAATTGTGATTTTGCAATATACATAATGCTTGTCCATAGTCAGTGTGTGAAATAGCTAAGCTCAAATCGATGTCCTTCATATAGAAATGACAACTTTGTTAAAAATTCCAAATCCGGAATTGATTATACAGTATCCTATGTCACTGATATATTATACATAAATGTTTACTACATCAACATTAAAAAAAAAATCCGATTCATCTCAAACTTTGGAATTAGTCATTTAGGTGTCTATCTCCATTTCTACAATCGTTTTAAAGTATACTTGCTGTGAACACTTTGAACGATTTTCGCAAAACGTTCCAACCTCTCCCCATGCAAAACCAATGTGGAATGGGGGTCTAGTCATCACAGTCTTTCCAATTCACCCCACATGGTTGGGGAAGGGTGGCCTAAGTTAAAGGTGGAAGGTTGAGATTTCAATTGAGTGATAACAGGGCCGGGGCTTTGTAGCTCTAAAATTAATTTTCAGGGCAATAGGAATCGGTCAGTAAATGCCAGTTTCAGAAGCATTATGTTCCAAAACTTAATAGATTTGTCAAGAAATAACTCAAGCTTAACGGCCGACTCATAATTTAGTAAAGGTTTACCTAATTTAAGTAAAATTTTACCTAAATTAAGTATTTTTTAAAACTAAATTAGTAAACTTTTACAAATTTATGAGTTTTAGTTTACATAATTGATTAGTATTGTTTCTCTCTGTGTTGGGTCATCAAGGTCACTTTGTTTACCAACATATGACCTTGGCCATGGTTCTTCTGTATGAAGTTAATCATCTACTTAGACAAATACCCTGTTTAGCCCGTTAACCGTTTGTTTTACGGCCACGAAAGCCCACGAAGCGGAAAAAACAAATAACCTGATACGTTTAATCGGGAGAGACCGCAAAAATTGGTGCCAGGCTTTAGGTTAGTTCCCCCCATAGGAATCAATCTGTCCTCCCTTTTTCCCTTTCAAAGAACCATTATCCTTTATCTAAGAACCACTGCTCCATTTTAGATAGGGGCACTCAGAAAAAAGATTAAAGGTTTCTTCGGCAGTGGGCAACTTTGGAACAATGGGAGAGGGTTCTTGGGATGAGAACTCTTTTCCATTTGTTCATGAACCCTCCTTTTTAAGAATCTTCCTCTCCCTTCAATTCCCTTTTTTGCAAGACTTCCCTTCAATTTTTCAAGACACTTTTCCGCTTGGGCCAGAGCCTTCTTCCTTTGCACAAGAAACATTCCCACTTCATACATCCGGTCCTTGCCTCACACCTCGTCCCCATTTATCCAACAACCTCCTTGTTCATGACCCCCCTCTCCATTTTCCATCCCTTTGTTCACAAACATTCAAGCTTCCACGAAGCCTTCTCCTACCATAACTTCCAAGGACCTAATTTTTTTTTTAGAACTTTCACCTTTTTCCAAAGGGAGAGCGTGGCCTAGCGGTTAGGGTGCTTGCTCTGGTCGCAGATTTACCACAAAATTCTCCGGGTTCGAATCCCGGTGGGGTCGTGGCCCTTGCTGGGATTTATTCGGGTACGATCAATTCTGGATTTGATCTGTTATACCCGCTATTGAATAAATACCAATACCGCTCTCCTCCCATGGTTCCCTTGGAATTGGGCAAATGGATCATGAAAGCATCCCTCCTTCGGAGGGGACGTTAGGAGGCCGTTCGTTCCGTGTACAGAGAGTCCAACTTACATGTACAGCTGCAGTCAGGTCGAATAAGTAGGGTGTAAGATGGGCCCGACTGTTCCCAATCCGCCCCAGGCTCAAAATACGGTCCATGTTAGGAGCGTCCGTATCAATGGACCACTCTGCCCCGGATCAGCACACATCTGAATACATCCTGACACCACCACAAAGCCATTACCAGACTTGTGGATACGACAAAAAAACAAACCTTTTTCAAGAACCTCCATTTTCAAATCCCTTCAGTTTTTCCACAAATATCTTACTTTAAAAAAAAATTGCCTTCCATTTAAAAATGTCTAAACCCCCCCCCCTTGTCCCCCAAACACACTTTGTTGAATCAAACCAAGCTGGTTCTCAAACCAGAGTCTTGACCTAGTTATGATCAGAATTGGAATCTTTACACCAACTTGCACAACTTGCCACAAAGACCCCAATGTGCTGGAGCTCCGCAGGGGTCCGTTTCCCGAAAAAACGTGGTCGTACGACAGTCGTAGCCCCTTTCTCAATCGCAACTTTTGCGTAAAGTTCACACTTACGAATTTACTGCGTTCCCCGAAACTTTGTAATGCCTTAAGATTTTCTTCAAAACTTTCGAAAAATCTTACGTCTGCCGTACTAGTACGTACGTCTATTCCCCCGACTGTTCTGCGTTCCTGAAACTAACGTAGTCGCAGGATTCTCGTCAAGTTACGCGAATTTCCTACTGTCTACTCAGAGTTGACGTAGACTTTTTTTTTTTTTTCTCTGTATTTTTTTATTCCCTGTACTGGTGTCCTGGTGGTAAGGAGAATACATACAGAAATGTACCCCCAACCCCCACAACAATGGACTTAGATATAAAATACAGTGAAGGAATAAAAATCACAACACCCACACAGTCACAAAACAATCCCCAAACATACAAGACGACAACCTCAACAGGAACACAACAACAAAATTGCTCAACAGGCACTCTCAGAGAAGGAAAATTACAAAGGAAACAATTAATTTGAGCCTTCAAATAATGTCCATTTCTTAAGTGGCTCCGTAACTTTATTCTTTTCAGCAATCTTATATTCAGTCTGGTATTTAAACTTTAACCAATTTAAAAACTTGGAAACTGAGAGGGACATGCTGAAATTTACACCTATGTATTTAATATTTTCAACAAAGAAATAATAAATTAATGCAAATTCATGTTGGCTTTTTACCCTAATACCAAACTAAATCAATTTAGAAAATTCAAATATTTCACGTTTTTGTTATTGTAAATTTACAAAGATTATTTCCATAATGGAGACACTTTTCTAGGTTCACATAAAAAGTGCAGAATGGTTTTTCAGAGTTTCATCACAAAAGAACACTAGGGAGTCCCTTCGCCAATTTTGTGCAGAAATAATGAGTGGCAAATTGCCCTAATGGAAGATTTTACATAGAAGGATCTTAATTGGGTTTCTATAATAGCAACATTTTAAGTTACTTTGGTTAATAATACTCCAATCAATCTCTTCATCAATTTTGAAAAACATTCATTTCCAGTTTAGCTTCAATGAATCCAGATGAAAATTGAATCTCTTAATCGAATAGGCATACCATACCTAGGAACTTTGTCAATTTCCAGAAGAAAAGAAACAATTTTCTCAAATATTTTCTGATTTCTTAGGGTTTCCGAAACCAGTCCACATTCACCATTTATAAGGAATTCTAATGTTCTTCCGATCACTAATGGATATCATATTTAATAACTAATCTTCAGGTTTTAAATAATATTACTATCCCCTATCAAGATCAGAAATTGTATGGATGCCTTTTTCATCCCAATGACTTGACATGTAACAATATAAGTTGATATTATGGACAAAATCTGGAGAGCTAGTAAGTCGTGATTTTTATTTGGAAAGTGTTTAGGCGTGGGAAGAATGAGTTGTAGGAGACATTCCATCCATTTTGAACATGCTCGAGACTAACCGGGGGGAGGGGGGCACCCTTGTGTTTGGTTTGGGTGATGTGTATGTGGTGTGTAATGTGTATGTGTGTTTTTGTTGATTGTTTTAATTTTAGTTTTGTTGGTGTTGTGCTCAGTGTCCAACCAATGACCGATTTTCAAACTACTTTGAAAGAATTATGTAGGCCTATCTCTTGGTCGGATTTGCCTCATCAATTTTCCAAAACATGATTGTTTTAAATAAAATAACCTCTTGTGTAATTTCAACCTCACATTTTTAGGTGCGTGTCTCCAAAAGACCTCCGAGCTTTCAGTACATCACCGTTATTCTTCCACAGTTTGAGTGATCCCCTTCCCCAGTTGAAGTATGTTAATGATAAGTGATTAATGAGTACAGCATGTCTAATGTTACAATTTTAATATAAATGTAAGGGTTTTTCCCTTGACTTAAGTGGAATAGTACGTGTATTTACTGTACTGTACTGTAGGCCTTGCTATAGGGTGAACACGTCACACGACATCTTTATTATGTAAGCTTAAAGGCACCGGCCAGCTTTACGGTATTAAGAGAAAGTTCGCTTGTATAATTATTCACCTAACGTATCGACCTACATTGGCATTGTAAAGAAAATTAACATGTTATTGTGAGGTGTTATTGCTAAAAAGGTTCAAATGCTTAAATTACGGTCTATATGAATAACTGCTCTTTGTGCATGATATAATTGACACACTACTATATAGTCTGTTATCGAGATGAAGACGAAAAACTAATATGTCTTATACTCTCTTGTGCCTTGGTTTTAAAATAAAAATATACAAATATACGCGAGATGCCAATTAAGTCGTTTCTTCTGAAACAGTGGGATCATCAATGCTACAAATGGCGTTGAGTAGGTTGGTAAAGCCTTCGCACTTGTAACCTCAGTTTATGCAGACAAATTATCACCCTAATACCCGTTTTGGCTTAAGGTAACAAGAAAATAATTTTATGTAGGTTATCATTACCAACTTGACCCTCTAAACAATAATATTTTTTTTCATTGCTCAACAAATCTTAATGTTGCACATATAGATACAAAATATCTGGAACCCGAGACCAATAAACACAAAAAATATATCTTAGTCCATATTTAAGAACAATATCTTTAATTCCCGGATTTTAACTAAATGGAACATCTTGTTATAATAGGCGATATATAATTTTATATTTTTGAAACTTGATAATACCGGCCAGGTGCCCAAGCAAGTGTAGGATTTATTGCATCTTCAGTAATAAATTAAAATGGTACTTTTATAGCCCGGGAGCTACCAGCAATTTAATCCTGATTTTTTTTAACCAGGTTTCTTGTTATGATATTTGTATAGGACATCCCTTGGGCCATCGGAAAACAAAGTCTTAGTGTCGCGAAGTCGGTGGAGCGTGAAGTCAGAGGTCAATGACCTCTAAATTTGCATGTTCTTCACCAACATAGCCTATTCTTATCGTACTTATCACATATCAAGAGTAACCATAACAAATTGGGGGGTAATCAAATTTTAAAGAGAATAAAATTATCTATTCTATGATATCAAATTTGCCTATGAAATTGAACAGTAGCCTATTTATAAGCAAAAAGTTGATTTTTTTTTTCAACTTTTTTGCTATTTTTTGCCTTACTGGCTGAATATAAATGAAAATTTGCCCATGAATCTATAAATATTTTTCCTTCATATTTTCCCAAAATTTGACGCTATATCTATGCAACATTCACCTGAGAAGAAAGTGTTTCCCTTCTAGAGTTTTTTTTTGCGTAATGGTATTTTAGTTGACCACTCAATTTCTTGTCCGTAATTTTAACCGATTTTTTGCTACTTTTAGGCTGTTTCTTCTGACAACAATAATTGATCCGTATCGCCCCTTCGAAAACAAGTTGTAAATCTTTCCTTCAGTACATATGGAATTAATGGAAATGGTTCTTAATTGATTAAAATGGTTCTTTTCTGGCACCCATCAGAACCATTTTGACTTTGTAGAACCCTAACGGTGTCCGCAATGTTCTAAAGTTTTAAGAAACGCTCTATGAAGTACCTCTCTCTCCAATCGAACCACGAACAAAATTAACAACCCTTGAAGAACCATAACGGTTCTATAAAGGCCAATGACTCTTAAAGGTGTCTGAAGACATTCCTGGTATCATTCAAGAACCATACGGGCAATCGCTTTTTTTTTTTCTTTATTTTTTTGTTAGGGCCCTATTTTGGGCGTCCCCCACTTCCCTAAAGTGGGGACTTTGAACTGATTTTTTCCCAAGTAGGCCTTTAGGGCTTTTTTATGGGAAATTGAAAGTTTGAGAAATTGTCGGGATTTGAAACTAAACTTCGGCTACAACAGTTTCAGATGCAACACCTTTGTCCCAAAAGAGGACCTTAAGAACTGAATAAGCTTCATCAACTGGGGGGGTCTTAGGACTGCTGGAGGTCTGACATTAAGGGCCGCACAAACTCGTACCACTTCCCTACGCCGGATTCCCTATTCCTATATGTCATGCCACCAGGGGTAACCCATCATGTCAGCAAGCAATATGCACGTTATTATACAGAACGCCACCCCTCATACAGAGGGTGTTAGTCAATCCCACAATGCAGCAGTTTTGGAAATTTCGCCTGAATAGTGGTCATGCGATCCCACAAAAATCCTATTTTATCACGTAACAACCCTGACCTATACGCTTACTTTAGCCTCACTGTACTGACCAATGTTCTATCATTATCAGTAGAGACAGGCCACATTGCATTGCATTGTGGGAAAAAATTGATTGCTAAACACCCTCTGGACATCATTGTACTACATTAGCCGACTTCATGTTTACTTTATAAATTCCATGCATCAGGAACGATGTGCTCAAAACTGCATATTGACTCATTCCATATTTACTACTGGCCAATTTCATATCGTCCCTCTTCGTCAGAAGAAATGAAGTCTTCCTTATATATACTGAAGAGCATCGGCACTTAACTGAACATCTTGGAGTGTACGTTATTCACGGAAAAACATAATTGATCATTGCTTGGTTTCGTCCTCCCGCCATCTCTTCCATCTATGTTTCTTCTCTCACCGAATCAAGATCCATATGATTAGCAATTACCCATTTCTTACATCTTTAAAATAGTTCACTCGTTGAACCTTTTGCGTGAATGCTGCTTGTTTTGATGATTAAGACTTGGATTTGACTATATCCCTGGGTGCCTAATTCAAATGCCCTTCTAGCATCATTCACATCATGCAACTTAGATTGTCCACACATTTAAGCAGAGAAAGTTTCAAGGGTATCAGACACATCTTTCTCAACAGTTAGAGCCTCCTCCCCCAAGACCAGTGGTGGATTTAATATCAGCAGTTCAGTCAGCTGTTTACAGGGCCATCAAAATATTGGCCCTCAGGCCCCACCACAGGAAATGGGGGAAAATAACAGCAAATTAATGCCACAGTTGTTTGTTCCCCTTTTTGTTCCCCACCCCCCCCCCAACAAGATTTTATCCATCCCCCCCCCCCCCAAGGGATTTTCAAATATTTCTTCACCCTCAGACCCCTTGTCGCACTTTAGTGCGACATTGCGTCATTTCGCGACACCAAAAGGGCCCCATCTTAAGCTGACATGGCCCCTTCTCCTTAAATCCAAAATAATCCACCGCTGCCATTGACTGAATGCCTGAACAATATTGCCCATGTTTTTCCATAAGCTGCGTATATTTGTGTGAATGCAATGTAATCCGACATGCAGCATATACTGTTTGCTAAAGCCGAGGTAAGTATCGGGTGTTAGCTGTTCCTTCATCCATCTAAAATTTCAGCAGGGATGAAAGCTGGTGCAGCAGCAATATGAATACAAATTATTCCTGGTGGGCCCGTGGCTGTTTGGCATGCTCAGTATGAGTTCATCACATGTACAGGGGCGCTGTGTCCACTTCCTGATGGTCAAATCTCAAGTCTTGAACAATTCTCGTTCACAACTTTGTCAGATACACGCCCTCGTCCGGGCTAGAAGTGTGATTTGCTAGTGCTGAAAATACTCATCCCTTGCCATTCCATTCCAAGAAAACTGCGAATGTTGTCTGTTAATGACAACTGATACTAACACTTGTTGAGAAAATTCTAAAGTCCTCTTTTGTTGCCCTGCACCAACGCTCCTTCGTGGTCTTCCTTGTACCCTTTCTTTCATGATTGGAAGCGCATCAAGCCTGTCGCATAGGATGTGTACTGAATCTTTAATCTGAATTTAGCAACACCCCCGGCAGCACCACCCACAATTGTAGGCCATGGGGATACCTCTTCTTGACAAAAACATAGCATATATCAGATACATATCACTGTGACATCAGCTTTTTGAATGCAACTTTACCTGATTTGGAGGTTGCATATAGAACAGGTTTTCAACATTTCGTTTCCACTGAACGAGCATGCTCCTTGCCGATTCAGTACAGCCACCATGTGCGACGAGCCATGATGCGTCTCGTGAGCATCAATGATTAATAGAAAGAGAGTTTTCAAGGGTTTAGTGGTGCAGGGCAAAAGAGGCCTTTAAAATTCCACAAGTGTTTGTTATCAGCGTCCTTCAAGACATTGTTAATTTCCCAGGTTTCTTGCTCAGGAATGGCAAGTAGGTGAGTATGTTTCAGCAAGGAAATCGCACTCTATATGCCTAGCCCCTGACAAGGTCTGCTATATCATCAAAGTTGTGAATAGTAGGATGATAGGACAAGGACCCTTGTTTATCATAGCGGCACGAGAAAACCATAGTGAAGTATTACAGGCAGGCACGTAGCCAGCCCGGTGGTTCCGAGGGGGCAATTTCCCCGGAAGGTGCAACAAATGTTCCGATCACAAGCAAAAATTTCCCGGTCGCAGGGCACAAAAATCCGAAAAGGGGCTGATTTAACATGATTATTCGTGTTTTATTTCCCCTCAAAATTTTTTCAGAGGGGGCACTCTGTTCCCCTTTATCCACTACGCCACTGATTACAGGTTTCACACCTCAAGATATACTGCCTATGCAAATGCAAATGGTGTGCCCGCAGGCGGAGTGTCCATCTCTTTGTCTTTTGCGTTTGGGCCAGACTCCCTCATATAATGTTGCTGTGGTTTTTTTTTTTTTTTTTTTTCCCGCATAGCGAGTCTGTTTTGCATTCCCAGCATATGTCGGTACCCATTTATACTCCTGGGTGGAGAGAGGCAAGTGAGATAAAGTGCCTTGCCTAAGTGCACAACACATTGGCGACATCAGGGCTCGAACCCACAACCTTATGCTTATGAGGCGAGCGCTGATCCGCTGCACCACATGTGCCCCTATACTCTCATGTACAAAACCACTATCAGGAAACTCACATTTCTTCGCTATCATGCGACTGGTACCTTAAATGTAAAGTTTTCTCAGAAGAACTTGGTATTGTTAGCCTGCCAAGAATGTGAATTGCAAGGGTTGACCAGCTTCCCGGTTAGAAATCGGCATATACGACAAAATCACCGCCAAGCACGGAATGTAAGTGAACCCCTGAATTGTTTATACACAAAAACCTTTTGCCCTCCAAAAAGAGCTCTTAATGGTTGAATGAAACCAGAATGTATCAGACACCTTTAGAACCGTTAATGGTTCTCCCAAGGGTTGTTTTCTTGGAGGTTCAAGAGAAAGGTACTTCATAGAACTTTCTTCAACATTTTAGAACCATATGCAGACTCGTTTAAGGTCCTACAAACCTCCGAAAGGTTCTGACGGCTGCCCGAAGAACCATTTTATTCAATTTAAGAACCATTTATCCATATTCACCTGAATGACAGATTTACAACGTTTTTCGAAGGGTGCATTATTGTTGTCAGAGAAAACAGCCTAAAATTAGCAAAAATCGGTTAAAATACGGAAATTGAGTTGGTCAACTTAAAATACCATTACGCAAAAACTATAGAAGGGAAACACTTTTCTTCTCAGGTGTATGTAGCATATATATAGCGTCAAATTTTGGGAAAATATGAAGGAAAAATATTGATAGCTTTATGGACAATTTTCATTTATATTCAGCCAGTAAGGCAAAAAATAGCAAAAAAAGTTGAAAAAATCATCACTTTTTGGCCTATAACTAGCTATTGGTTCAATTTCATAGCGCAAATTTGATATCACCGAATAGATAATTTTATTCTCTTTAAATTGATATCAAATTTGTTATGTTTACTCTTTATATGTGATTAGTAGCGCTAAGAATAGCTATGTTGGTGAAGAACATGCAAATTTAGAGGTCATTGACCTCTGACGTCACGCTCCACCGCTCGCGACACTTAAGACTTTGGTTTTCAGATGGCCCAAGGGATGTCCTTTACAAATATCATAACAAGACACCTGGTAAAAAATCAGGATTAAATGCTGGTATCTCCCGGTCTATTACCTGTAAGTTATGGTATAGAGCTGCATGTACACGTTAACACGATATTGAGTTTTAAATTATATTTCTTTTATAATAATTATAATCCCGAATTACCCCGAATTTCGATAAAAAAAAGAAAATAACAAAATAGAATATGGATTACATCTAAATTGGTCACAGAAATGAAAATAAACAGCTCTCACCCGCAGAGCTATAACTAACTGAAATAATCACCATAATTAAACATTTCTATACTAAACGAATTAATTAATAACCGTGATGAAAAAGAAGTGAAGCACAGGAGCTATACATGAAGCAAATAAAAAATATTGAAGAGTTTAACACACGCACACATACACGCACGCGAACAAACAAAAATTAACGAATTAGACCAAGTTGACCGACAATCAAGCGAACCCTGTCTGAGTGTTTTAATACTTGTTAAAGTTCTATAGATACCACACAATAAAAATCATTCATACCTGATGATAATAGGCACATGGTAACATTCGCAAACGTGTCTCAGACTTTTGCACCCAGACAGAGCCCAATTTTAATCCCAATCAATGAATGGAATGACCTTTAAATCGGCTTAGTTTATGTTAACGTAAGATTGTCGTAGGTTTACTGGTAGAAATGCACTTACGACCATCTTAAGTACACTGTTCGGGAACGCTACTACCATGGTCGTAACCAAAATCTTAAGCCGTGCGTAAGATGAAATTTACGATCATAGTTTCGGGAACGGACCCCAGGTCATTAATACGGGCCTCTGATCAGCAGTTCTTCTGACCAAGCCCAGTGATTATAGCAATTGATTTGTGGCACAAGGAAGAATTTACAGATTTAAAAAAAATGCCCCTTTCATTCGGGACCACATGTTTAACCCAAATCTGTTAACACCCCATATTGGCTTTGGGTCAGCGGTTCTTCTAACCACATTTGGTGATTATAGCAAATGATTTGTGGCACAAGAAGGAGTTAATAGATTTTCAAAGAATGCCCCTTTTATCTATCCACATGACCTTTGACCCAAATCTGTGAACACACCATTTGGGCCTTGGATCAGCAGTTTTTCTGACCAAGTCTAGTTATTATAGCAATTGATTTGTGGCACAAGAAGGAGTTAATAGATTTTCAAAGAATGCCCCTTTAATCGGCCCACATGGCCTTTGACCCAAATCTGGGACACCTGGGGCCTGAACAACAATTGAAAAAAAGGAATGCCCCTTAAATGGTAGATGAAGCAACTGCCCTTTTGATGGAAAAATTAAGAAATGGCACTTTAATTAAAGGGATGACCCTTTAATAGGAAAATTATGGAATGGCCATTTAATTGGTAAATGGAGGAATAGCCTTTTAATTGGTAAATGATAGAATAGCCCTTTAAAGGGTAAATTAAGTACGGTATGGTCCTTTAATTGGTAAATGTAGTAATAGCCCTTTAATTTGTAAACGGTGGAATGCCTCTTTGTTAAATAAATGAAAGGAATGACCAATTGGCAAATGATAGAATGGCCCTTTAAAAAGGTAAATTAAAGCAAAAGGTAAATTAAAGCAATAACAGTACATTTTTGAAGACCGCCCTAATTTTCAAAATTTGATATTTTTGCACAGTTGTTTTGGCAATTGTCTAGTAAACTATACCTGCGAATGGTAATGCTCAAAAGTGCATTTTTTCATAAACAAAGCGATTTTGTAATTAGAATTGGGATACCTCATTGTAATTTATCGGCGCAACTGGAAACGCCAAATTTCTGTCCATTGTAAAAATAGTGCCACATCACGAAAATGACCTTAACTTGACTTCCCTAACCAACGGAACAACTAATGGATGAGCGTAGACACGTACATGGCGCTATTTCCTGGCTATTTCATATTGGAAGGCCGTTCCAGCAGCCGTTGAATTATTATCAGGAACTCCGATATTATTCCAATTACAAAATTCACTCTTTTACGATATCTAGACATGTTCGAGCTTTACCATTCAAAGGTAAATGAAGGAATGGCCCTTTAACTGGTAAATGAAGGAATAGCCCTTTGACTAAAAAATTAAAGGGAAAGCCCTTAATTGTTAAATGAATACCCCTTTAATTGTTAAATGAAGGAAAAGCCCTTTAATTTGTAAATTATGGAATTGCCCTTTAATTGGTAAATAAATGGTAAATAATCTGTCTTTGGCATTTGGGCCAGACTCATCATATAATGGGCCACACTCCATCATAATTATAATGTTGCTGTAGGAGGTTTGCCACTCCTCCTGCACAGCAAGTCTGTTTTACATTCCCAGCATATGCTAGTACCCATTTATACTCCTGGGTGGAGAGAGGCAAGCAAGGTACAAGTGCACAACACATATTGGCGACAGTGAGGCTCGAACCCACAACCTTATGCTTATGAGGCGAACGCTGATCCAACTGCACCACATGTGCCCTTCATTGTTAAATGAATAGTCCTTTAATTGTTAAATGAGGGAATAGCCCTTTAATTTATAAATTATGGAATGACCCTTTAATTGGTAAATAAATGAATTGGTAAATGATAGAATGGCTCTTTAAAAGGTAAATTAAGGAAGGACCCTTTAAAAGGGAAATAATGTACTTTTAATTGGTAAATTAAGGATTGCCCTTTAATTGGTAAATGAAGGAAGGGCCCCTTAATTGGTAAATGAATGAATGGGCTTTTCATACAAATGAAGAGAAAGACTTAATTGGTAAATGATGGAATTGGCCTTTAAAATTTTAATTATGGAATGGCCCTTTAATTGGTAAGTGAAGGAACTCTCCTCATTGTAATGTCCCTTTAAAAGGTAAATTTAGGAATGGCCCTTTAACTGGTAAATGAAGGAATGACCCTTTAATTAGTAACTGAATAAATGGTACACCCCTGTCAAACCCTGGGGAGGCCCCAGGGAAATGAATTGCATTGTTAGTAATACCAAAGTTTTGCTACTCTGCTCATGTAGAAAACAAAAAAGCCAAATGTTGACCTTATTTGTGAAATGTTGACTTTTTTACATTTCCCACCCCTGTCAGACCCGAGGACGGACCCCGGTGAACGAAATACATGGTTAGTAGGGGCTTATGCCCTACCACAATATACCTAAGTTTTGCTACTCTAGCTCATCCAAAATGAGAGCATCAAAGATGCTGTGGCTTACTCCTGTGGTATGGTGTTGTGTGATGAGATTTGAGGTGAAACCACTTACAGGTACAAGCAACAAATGTCATGCAAGGTGTTAATTCCCATATAGGCCCCTAGCCAGTGAGATCTTGCTCATTGTAACCCCATCCCCTACCGACTCCACTACTCCATCAACCACTGACTCCACCACCTGTCACCCAACACATTGGATCCCATGCCTATCAATTACCCAACTTCCCCCACCTTGTCAACCAACAACTCCACCACCCATTGAATACTGACTTTGTCTGTCAACCACTGAATCCATCGCTCCAAATATCAATTCCACCACCCTGAAAACCCCTGATTTGCTTTCCTATCAGCCACTAACTCTCCCACTCTGTCAACCACGACCTCCCCATATCTACTTTCCCACCTTTCAACCAGACTCAATGAAAATGTATTATTCACTGAGCCTCTCAAAATGCACGCCCCCAGGGGTTCATGCCACAACATGCAAAGTCAGCCTGCTTTTGGCTATTAGAGGTCCTTCTGCCCCCCATCCCTTTCAAAAAGCCAGGTCTGGATATACCGGTGTCCCTGTCAGACCCAGGAGAAGGTCCTGGGGGATGAATTATATGGTTTGAAGGGGCTTGTGCCCTCCTAGAAAATACATTTGGCTACTCTCATCTAGAAACAAAGATATGGCCAAATGTTGACATTTTTTTACGTTTCCCCACACCGTCAAACCCAGGGGAGGACCCCAGGGGAATGTTACTAAAGGCTTGCGTCCTCCAAAAATACGAGAGCATCAATGATGCATAGGACCCACGTGTATGGTGGAACTGGAATGATCTTTGGAGACGCAATGCATGAAACCCCTAAGACAAGTTATTGGTTGGCAGACAGTTTTTGAACAAATAAGATATTCAAGATGGACATAAAATATGCTTTGGCAAAATAGAAAATGTAGTGTAGTACAAAGTATTTGAGGTCAACATGGAACCCAAGGGTGCTCTTCTTCAAATGGTGCAAAAAATACATTCCTGTCATAATTTTTTTGAAAATTACATAATGCCTCTTTAATCCAATTATAATCTTAACCATTTTCAGAAAATCATATAATGCCCCTTTAATTGGGAATGGCCCTTTAATTGGTAAATTGAGGAATGGCCTGTTAATTGGTAAATGGAGGAATAGCCTTTTAATAATTAGTAAATTGAGGAATGTCCCTTTCATTGGTAAATGAAGGAATGGCCCTTTAATTGGTAAATGAACGAATGGCACTTTAATTTTAAATAAAATTGCATTGCCTTTTCCAAGGTAAATGATGGAATGTCCCTTTGGCAAATGGAGGAATAGCCCTTTAATTTTTTAACTGAGAAATGGCCTGGACGGCCCTTTAAAATTGGTAAATGGAGGAATGGCCCTTTTATTGGTAAATTGATGAATGGAATTGCCCTTTTAAAAGATAAATAATGGAGGAATGGCCTTTTAATAGATACAAGGCAGTCACCCGGCTTTCGCGATCACCCACCAAAGAACTCTAAAAGCATAACTCATCAATGAACTCTATCCATATCTCACCAACAGATAACTCTAAAAACAACCCATCTTTGGTGAACTCCATCCATAACTCACCAAAACCAAAACCAAAAAAAAAAAAAAAAACCTCTAAAACTCATCAATGAATGCCACAACTCACCAAAAAAACCTCTAAAAATTCTGAACTGGTTGATGAACCAGGCGCGGATCCAGGGAGGGGGCAGAGGGGGCGCGCGCCTCCCGTTAATTCTGCAAATTCTTGCAAAATCAGCCCATTTTGAGCTATTTTGGACCAGTAACAGCCTTTCAGCCCCCGGTAATTTGACGTTTTTCAAATCCTGGATCCGCCCCTGGCCTGTTTCATAGGTAGATGCAACTTTTGCTGTTTTGACTTTGGGACTAGTGTGTGTAAAAAGAGAAGGGCCTAAAATATCATTGTGGGTATTTTTACTTGTATCCCTACAGGGCCTACCTTAACAAAGTTCCTTCTCTTTGTAATTCAGGAGAACAGCCAGTCCCAATTTGGTCAAATCTGGTCAATATTTTGTCAACACCCTAAAAACATGTATTTTGTTTTCCAGTTGCCACTATACCCTGTGTGATCCCATCAGATTTATTTTTTTATTTTATTGAGATATTTGTATTGCTTCTCTAAACAATGTAAAAAACGAAATTTTTGTAAAGCCAAGTTTAAAGGTACTTTGGAACCCTGTCAAAACGAGTGGGCATGACGTGACATGGGGTCCGTTCACAATTGTACAAAGTTTTCTGCCCTGTCTAGACAAAAAAAATTGATGTCATGGATGATTAGTTATAATGCCAATACATCATAAACACTCTTCAAATCATTTATGCAAAGTTGATTCTCCTGGTTTGAAACTAGGATTTTTGGAGCGATTTGAATAACATGTTCACAATTTTGCTGTTCACCATATGCCACTCCTGTCCATTTTTTGGAATTGTCTAAAAACTTAGTTTGGGATTTACTGCTATTCTGGTATTGGTATCGTATTTCAAAACATTTTCAGTCATCTAATCAATGGTGCAAACCCTTTAAGGTAATATGGTCAAATCGTTGCACACCAAATCTAATTTTTTCCGTTCACACATGTCCAGCTTCCCATGCCACTTTTGGGTCCCACGTCCTGCCCTTTGTTGCTCCTCTATATCTCTACAATTAATAGAGCTACGACTGGCTTGCATTTATAGTATGTTTCTAGCTGTGTATGGCAAGTGATGGAAATTTATATTTTCAAGTGTGTGTTGGTTAAAGTAACAATGCAATTTGCACTTCCGCAATTTCCCGTTCACAGTCACGTCCTGCCAAGTAGCAAATAAATACCGATGTAAATTAATCAGTTTTGGAATATTAGAAGCGCAAGGAGTTTCATACTGGAGTTTTTATTAGCGTAGTATAAGACCTTTACTTGGGTAACCTCAAAAAAAGCATTTTTTTATTAAGTAATAACTCAACAGGTTTTCTTTTAGGTCAAAATTCCGTCCCCAGTCACGTCCCCAGGGCCACCAATGTACCCAATTTAACCACCACCCAGTATTTTTTTGGCTATAATGGACAAAATTTGCCACAAATTTCTGTGTGTGTGTTTCCCATGACATGAATTAGTAATTCAGGAAATTAGTGTGCTCTGTTTATATTTTAAGTTTCTTTATTAAACCTTTTCTTCACATAAGTACCCATTTTTTGGGCCTTAAAAAGGCATAAAATGGAGGCATAAAATGTGTTAAACTTGATCTGTAAGATCTATTTGAACGATCTGGTATAGCAGGTATCTTTCAACTCGCACAAGCAAACAATTACTTTAATGTGCCATAAAACACTTTTAAGAAATCCACCCGACGAAAAATCCATATTATCCTTAAAATATATGTAATTTAAATCAAAAAATGAAATATAATATTTGGTAAGCTACCAAGATAGCTCCGGACCCAAAAAAAATACAAAATATAAATCTTAAACTTTCAAAAATAACACAAACAAAAGTTTTTATCAAGTTTGAAAAATTGGACCCCTTGTTTACATAAGTTGCTCTACCTGTGGGAACGGCCCCTTTGAACTCTCCATCCATAACTCACCTAATGACTTTAACAACATACATGTAACTCATCAATGAATTCCATCATACCCTCAATAACAAATACCGGTTGTTCCTAATACAATGAACCCCCTAATAACGATTTTTGGATAAAACAATTCAAGAAATGAGTTAGCTCTACCTAAATCACATGATTTTAATGGCGGCCGACTGGTCGAATCCGTAGCATACCGCTGTTTGCACAGTTGTAATAGTTTTTAATTAGTATGGAACTTTGAACTCAGGGAAGTTGCGAAAAAAGCGTCCCCCTGCCCGTTCGTTTGTATTATTGAAATCATGAAAATAAGCGTGTGTAAAGGTGCAAAAAATTTCCTCGCAGATTTTTGACTTTCCCATTTTTTGATGACTGTAATAAACTCCCTCCCTTTTGAAAAATGCACCGCCCCGGGGCAGTTTACTAGGAACAATATGGTAACTACTCTAAAAACTCATTGATAGGCTACCATTTCATAAGCACCAAAAAAAAACTCTAAAACCTAACTCATCGTGAACTCCATAACTCACAAAAATAACCTAAAAATATGAAACATAACTCTTCGATGAACTCATCCATTCCTAACTTAAACCAAAATAACTCTAAACTAATACCATGAACTCAATCCTAACTCACCAAAACAACAAAAACACTCTAAACAGAACTCATCATGTCTCATAACTTTTTTGAAAATTGCATAATTTCCCTTTAATTCAATTTGACAGGTTTTTCCTCAAATGATGCAAAAGTACATTCCCATAAAAAAAATCAATTTTTTTCAAAAAATATTACCTCATCAACAAAAAACTCTAAAAACAACTCATTGATGAACTTCATATCTCACCCAACATAACAAAAAACTCTAAAACATAACTCATCAAACTCCCTTAATTAACTTGCATAATGCCCCTTTAATTTGTAAGCTTAACCCTTGAGAGCGCTCTTCCTAATGATGCGAAAAATCTATTCCCATTAAAAAATCTTTTTTCAGAAAATATTTGGAAATCGCATAATGCTTTGACATATGGGGCTGATATTTGGAATGAAGTTCTTGGAATTACCTGTAATGCCCCTTTAATTCAATGTCTAAACTTAACCCTTGAGGGTGCCCTTCCTCAAATGATGGAAAAAAAATCAGGCGGTGGCGGCCAAGCCTCATTCATTATAGCAACTCACTAAAAATGTCAAATGAAATTACAGCAATACAGAGTGCAAACCACAAACTAATTTGGGTGCTTTGATGTGGGTCGGTCATGGGTGTTCCCATGACCCACATAAGACCTCGCTCTTGTTTGTTATTCATTCAAAAAAAATCTGAAATAACCCTTCCAGTGGAGTTGATTCTTCAACATGACCCACATACGACCTTGTTCTCGTTCGTTATTCATGCCAAAAAATCAGAAATAACCCTTCCAGTGGAGTTGATTCTTCAACTCCAACGGTTTTGGAATGAGAAAATATTCCTTAACAACATATAAACGAGTGCATCAATGATGCAGTAATCCATCAATTGGGATTGTTAGGGAATGTGTAGTTGTGGGGTCATAGGTCATGTAGGGTCATTACAGGTCAATTGACATATAGCCCACGGGTCTTGGCCAGTGGTCATCTTGAGCAAGTTTGGTGGCTATACAACTTAACTTGGAAGAATGTTTAGATATTTTGGGATCAAAGGTCAAGTAGGGTCATTGGAGGTCAAAAGGGCATATGGGCCATAAGAGGACATTCTGTACATACCATAAGAGTTCTGGACCGGTGGTTTCTTTAATAGTATTTTACTAGGCGATCGTCGGATTTGGCTATCACCTGTGTTTTGCGATCACCTGGCTTGAATGACCCTCGGGTTTTGCGGTTCCTTTGACCTTGAATGACCCCTGATGACCTTGCCATGACCTTTAAAATTTTCATCATCAACAATTGACCCCGCAAGTTTCGCCTGAATACACCAAAGTTTACCCCATTGGAGCTCCTTTGACTTTGAATGACCCCTGATGACAGGCCCGTAGCCAGGAATTTATTCGGGGGGGTGCGGATTTGGCAAAAGTGGACCTTTTTGGTCGAGAAACAATTTTTTTCGGCTCGCTACGCTCGCCGGTTGCCCCAAATTTTTTTACCATCGCATCCAAAATCTGAAGGGGGGGGTGGAGCAGTGAAACATCATCGGCATTAACAAAACACTATAATAATAGCACTAATGCGTGCTAACCACTGTATTGACCAATGGCACTGTATTGACCAATGGTAGTCGGCTAACCACAACCTTGCAAACGGAACGCGCAAAATTTAAACACACCAAAGCGGACCTTAAACATGGCAAAGCGGACCTTCAACATGAAAAAGCGGACCTTTGTCATTTTTGGGGTGGTGCGTCGCACCCCACGCACCCCCCTGGCTACGGCCCTGCCTGATGACCTTTGATCCACTAACCAATACAGACTCGGTCTTTGTAAGGTCAAGGGGCACCCACCCACCAAGTTGCAGGAAGGTGCAATCCTCGGTCTCAGAGAACATATGCAGTCAGACAGACAGACACAGTGACAGACAGACCACCGGTATAAATATATAGATGTGCAAAGGTTTGAACGTGGGGCAAAGGTCATTTAGGTCATTAGAGGTCAAACTGTACTACCTATATGAGTCCTAAAAGTTCCTTTGAGCATGTTTGGTGGTCACTGTAACTTTGCAGAAATTGTATATACTAGTGTGGAGCCTTTGTGGGTCCAATAACCAAGTTTGGCTACTCTAGCTCGTCCAGAAAAATGATATGGCCAAGCGTTGACTTTTTTTGCTGCAATGTTGACCTTTTTGACATTTACCCCATCAGACCCAAGGTAGGGCCCTGGGGAATGAATTATATGGTTAGAAGGGCCTTGTGCCCTCCTGCAATACAAGATTGGCTACTCTAGCTCATCTAGAAGAAGACAAGGCCAAATGTTTACCTTTTTGTGAAATGTTGACTTTTTTACATTTCCCCACCTGTCAGACCCAGGGGAAATGAATTACAAGGTTAGCAGGGGCTTGTGCCCTCCTACAACATACCTAGGTTTGGCTACTCTAGCTCATCTAGAAAAAGATATGGCTAAATGTGAACACACAGACATCCATCCAGATAGACATTGCCATTTCATAAGCCATATTTTGCTGCACAATCCATCCAATAATGATTTGTCTTGCTCTGAGCAAGCTCAGGGGCAAGACAAAAACCCATCCTTGCTTTGTCCAAGCCCATTCTCTTTGTCTACAGGATTATGATTGGGTTTTCGGAAAAATCCCAAAAGCAATGAAACATTTTTGTAAATGTGGAGAGCATTCAAGCCCCACCCAAAAAAAATGGGGGCACATATTTCCGGAGATGTGTTTATTTAAATTGAAGCAATACTTTTCAAATTTTACAACTTTATCCAAATTACTGGGCATATATACTAGTATACAGAACAATTTATTCAAGGCACAAAATGGGAAAATAGACATGAAGTCAAAGGGTAAGTTTTAAATTGCTACACTTGTGACCACGTGTAACTTTTTTTGATGGGTGTGATAGCCAGTGAATATTGAGAGCAGCCTCATTATAAAGGACACTGGCACAAATTGAAAAAATGTGTGCCTCAAGTTTTTCAAAATGATATTTTGCATGGTTAAAGCTTTTATATTACATTAGCCCTCATTGCATACATTAAGACCAATCAGCGTCCTTAGGTAAATAGAAATATGTGTTTAATTGATGTTGCGGCGACATGAATTTAGCAGACGACGGAACAATGGCGTTTCCACAAGAACACCGGCCGCTGTATGCATGTTCCACGGCATGTACCCCTGTTTTGGACTGGTCTGGACATTTGGGTTTTACTACATGAGTACGAGTCTATGATTATTCATGTAATAAACATTTGCTTGATTTAAAGGGACTCGCCCAGCGATATTGCGAGAGAATCGAAAAATACACGTCGCGGTTCCTGAACCGCTAAATCCACTGGCGGGAGCGGTTTTACCCAAATAAACTTCATTAATTTGCATGAAAGATTAGGTACATAATCGATATGCCATGGCCATATTCTAATCAGATGATGGGCATGGCAGTCCGATCCCAACAACCAAGTACATCACCATTAACCCTTATGGGTCTCTGTTATCGCGTTCACAAAGATTAACCCAAAAGTAAACTCATTAATTATGCAAATTAGGGAACTAATTCGCATATGCCACGCCCATAATCTAATAAGATGAAGGGCATGGCAGTCCGATCCCACCCACCAAGTTACATCACATAAACCCTTATGGGTCTCGTGTATCGCTCACAAAATTGTTGGACGCCGCCGACGACGCATTGGACTGATGCATAATCCCCCTTCTGCTGTTTCAAGCCAGGGGGGAGTATAAAGTTGGAAATGCATGTTTTTAACGTATAAAATCAAGGCTAAGTGTGTACAATTCCCAGAACTGCTTTACACATAGAAACAAACCACAAATAGTGAAAAAAATGAAGTACAATGTATTGGAGGAAATTTGTATACCGTCTCCCGCAAATAGGATCTACAGAGGACGACGTTCACAAATCTACACTAAGCAGCTGATTGTGGTTACACTAGCACAGACTAAAAAAATATCAATAATGTTTATGTTTGGAGGTCAAACTTATTGATCTGGTGCACAATATCACGCTTAAAATATTCACCAGAAAAGGATTTTTTGATCTCAAGTCGGAATGTTTGATACGCAGTATAGAAATTACAGGATCAGATAAAAAGTATGCATTGTCTTTAACCACCCGGACGGGTCGTTGCCGAACGACGGCCCAAATGTGTTTTTTTTTTTTGTTTTTTTTTTTTTTAAATTAATGTTTTCATATAAAATATGGAGACAAATAAAATACATAGGAAATCTTGAGTTTCATGCATCGCGGCGTTTTTCCGGCACAGGATAAGTAGCCGTAAAGTCATAACGGCCCAAGATGCAACGAAAAAACATCGCCGTTCATTTTCCGGAAAGACGGCCAGATGCAACGAAAAACATCCGTTTTCCCGAAAGACGGCCCAGATGCAACGAAAAACATCGCGCCATTTACCGGAAAGACGTACCAGATTGCAAGGGAAAACATCACGTGCGAATGCAATAAAAACAGGGTAATAAATAAATAAATCACATAATGGTGCGTACTGCACACTATCTGCATGAAATTGTAGATTATAGTCGCCAGTCGTGGTGGCGCTATTACGTCCTATGTCGTGCGTGGCGCTATATGCTACGTCATGCTCCGGTTACGTCATGAATGATTTTATGCATCATTAAAAAAAATAGTTTCGAAAATGGTGGCGATATCACCATCGAACTGGTCTAGGGCATTTGTACAGTGTCACCCGCCTGATGAAAAGGGCCATTGCGCCTTCTGCTGGGCAAAACGTCCGAAAATGCAGTGAAAAGCATCCATTCATTTTCTTTTGGGAATGACAGCCAAATGCAACGAGGAACATCAAGTCATTTTCCTAAAGGACGGCCCAAATGCCAAACGATGAAATCGGTCATTTTCCGTAAAGACGCCCAATGGCAACGTGAGGAACATCGCGTCATTTCGGTTAAGACGGCCCAGATGCAAGGAGGGCAAATGAGAGTCATTGCGCGACCAAAAAATAGTTGTTGACGGCCGAGATCAACGAAAACATTTCCGAACGGTACCACTTTTCGTTGGCTCTCATTGAATCTCGGCACGCATGTTAAGACACGGATTTCAAGCCAAACACTTGAAGGTTAGGGTTGCAATCCATGCCAGTACAATAATACAAAAGACGAATTTTGATGATTTTTTCGATGTCACGGATTAGCAAATCGCTGCTAATCCCTTTAAGTTTTAAAAGGAGCCTAAACCAAAAAAAAAATTTACCTGGGTGTTTCTAAACCTGTTATTAAAAACATCCCTGTTTTCAGTATGTTATTTTTATGTGTAAATGATCTCTATTCTCCAAGGGCCTAGACGATCATTGAGAGCAAATTGAAAGAAAATTCATTATTTTGTGAAAATGTGCCAGTGCCGCTTTTAACGGACTGGATTTCTAACGCAATCACCATTTTAGGGTAAATAAAAAAAACAAACATGAACTACTGATTTAGAGTGAGATTTTATACACTGTAATTCCAATATGACAAATTAAAAAGAAATTACACTTGAAAAGTTACACTACTTGGACAACAGAAAAATAACATCTATCAATGTAAGGTGTATGAATTTTGTTCTGATTTTCGTGTAACAATGAAACTTAAACTACGAGTCTGTTTATAGACATGATCACAAAGTAAACGATGTGGGATGAAAAAGAACCTGTGCCTATAGTCCCCGTCACACTTCATTTGCGGAAATAGGCGTTACATCTCGCCGCGCGGTTGACTGGTGTAACGCGAAGACTATGTATTTCCTTTACGCTTGTCATGGTTCTGTCTGACTGGAATGCGGGCATAGTTTTGGTGCAGAGAAAAAAGGAGTAGATGATGAGCAATAAACTGGGTAATTCCTTTGATTCAGGGTCTGAATGTTTTGTGCCACAAGTGTGGATTTCACTTTTTCCAATCAAATGGTGGCTACGGGTCGAAAATACGACAATTAATGCTTCTAAGTACCAACACTTATCATCATGCCACTTCTGGGTCCCACATTTTCAAATGGCACTAGTTGGCACACAATGCGCAAGCAGTGGGTGCGAGTGAGTTCCCTCCAGCACAAAGCACTGAACTTGCAATATTTTACTTTCTACAATGAATTTCTCATGGAAGTTGATCGAAACAGATGCTAAAGGTCAAGTGGTTCAAAACACATAACTAAGAATGCTTGATTTCTACATTTACCAATTATGACATACTGAGGATGAGACATTTATTCTCATAAAATTGGCATTTGCTGCATTATAATTGACAATTCTTTGACCTTTTTAGTTCCAATGCTACCTTGCAGAAATTTTACCTCTTGACCTTTGACCCTGTAACGTAGGTCAAAAGTATGGTTACAGAGTTAGTTGACCAGTATTTTCCAAGCTACAGCTGGCTAGAGTTTGGCACCCTTAGACCTTCAAAAATACAAATCAATGACTACATTGTAAACCCATGTTACATTTGACGTAATGCTCTAGTCAGTACAAATCAATGATTAAATCGTAACCTATTTGAAAATATTAACCCTTTGGTCCGATCTTGACAGTAATGGTTAGGGTCTAATGACCTTTGACACTAGCACCAAAGTGTAAAGATGGACATTGCTGGGCTTTTTCATATCATATATAGGGCCCCCAAAAAAAACTCTGTGCAGTGATGTCAGGAAGATTTGATGGTCGCACCAATAAAACGTGCAAGCTGGCTTTAAGTGACTGTGTGTTTACAAGCACACACACAGACTGACAATTCTTCTTGACTCGTGCGTAAAAGCTGTGCAAAGGTTGTTATGACATCACTGCAGGAGGTAGAGAAATGGACTATAGTTGTTTGTGTTGCTATTTCTGAGTGTTTAAAATTGGAGACAAACTATTTTTTGTAATTGTAACTTACATTCCATTCACATGTAGACAGGTGTGGTGCCCTTTTGATGCGTTCGCTTGTTAATACTGCAATTTTGCGTTTCGACCCCTGGCGGTCGGACTGACAATTTTTTTACTAATCGACAAATTTGCACAACGATAACCGCACTAGATTGCAGAATTACTCCTATTACTTGACAATATCCTGACAGAGCCCCCTATACACAGAATCAAAGATAAGGCAGCTTTTGTGGATACTATAAAATGTTAATATCAAAAGCTTAGAGCTTCTTATTGGGGGCCATCAGTCTATTGCTATTAAACAGGCACCATTGTCTGAGCCAATTTGATGCAGATTTTATTACTGCATGCCTATCTGTGTCCATATGGATGCATAGCTGACCCTGCCTTGATATTGGTCTTGATGGAACTAGGAACTTTGCCCATTGGCCCTGGAGAAAAGAAAACAAGTAAAATAAATGATAGCAAAGTTGTCTTTGCCAGGGGGCTAAAGCAAAATGCCAAAGTTGAATTTGCAATAATAATATGAAGTGCATTATAATTGTGAAACCTAAAGTATTTCAATGCATAGTGGTGCATACAGTGTACATCTTTGATAACCTATAATTTTAAAGCAGTTCTTAAACCACTAGTGTCGCCTGCTTTTGTGATATCTTCAACAAACCATCCTTCACTCTCTGTACAAGTTGACCATTGACTTTGGTGTGACCTTCAACCCTACATGACATGCAGGTTTTTGGTACACCGATGACCTATGTTTGATGGCAACTGGAGTAAAGGTATCCAATCATGCGCAATTTAAGAGAGAGGTTAACTGAAACTTTATCACACACACAGATACATATATCTGCAGAAATTCTAACACACACATACAGATGGACATATAATTTGGTCTTTTATCGCCTGCAAGGAGGCACATACGAGTATAGCAGTCATATAGAAAACCCATTCCTACATGATGCATGACTTGCAATGCTGCTATGATGACACATTTTCTATGTGAATCCTCGCATGAAAACATTAGTTTTAAAGTTTTTTTAAAGGGGGATGGCCCGAATTAACTATATAAAGTTTTGTATTAATAGAATGGCATTTCATCACCCCAAAACCCCATCTGTGAAGGTTTCGTCACCGATTATTTCTATCCGTTTTGAGGTGGGAGTAAAAAATGATTTTGGAAGCCCAATAGACTACTGTGTAAAATTAAATATTGGTCGACCAAATGGAGCATATTTTCGTTCATAACTTCCAAACCAACATCCTAGCCCTAAGATTCACAGGGGTAAATGAGGAAAAATTAGTTGCTTCCTTCAGATTTCAAAATTGTTGACCACTTCAGTAAAATCTGGCGGGTCACTGGGGCAAAGGCTATTAGCGTCGGGCCAGGGACCTTTAACTCCGGCCATTTTTAAATCTATTTTGAGAATGACAAGGTAGATTTTTTACACATTTATGAATTCGGATGGTTAAAGTCTGATTGTTTTGATAAGGATTCATTGATTTCTCACATTCACTGAAAGGGGATTGTGTGTCCGGAGGGGCCATTCCAGTCAATTATCTTTTGATGCAATAAATCCTCACACCAGGCAATATTGCTATGAATGCGAGATGGAATCTGGCCACCCCCGTTTGCGGAGACAAACCGGATTTTAAAAACTACTATTACATGAAAATGGGCTTCCGTCACATTAGCAGAACAACATAAGGCCCTGAACAGAATGCCTTGTGTTGAACACATGGGTTTTAAAGTACACACAAGGGAAAAAGAAAAACAACCGACATATTGACATACTGGTTTTTTTTTACACTTAAAAAAATAAAGAAATATTGCCGCAGATGTGCCAACTTTCTCCTCCCAAAACATCGGGTGTGTGATTTTTTTACAAGATTCTATATTGTCAAACTTCCTGTAAAGTGCACTGTATTGCCTTCTTTGGAAGCACTTTTCTTTCATTGCGCTACTGGCAGCCGTGGCGTAACCAGCAGCCAGGGGGGGGGGGAGCAGGGGGGGGGGGTGCCCCCCCCCCCAAGCCCCCCCAAAAACAGAATCTTTGACCACCCTTCAGCCCCAGTGGTCCAAATGAACTGACTTTTTGTACAGTGTCTATGGAGAAGGACCCACAAAGGTGCCCCCCTCAAAAAAAACCTTGGGCCACACCTTCAGCCCCCCCCCATTTGCAAAGGTCTGGTTACGCCACTGCTGGCAGCAAATCCCTGCCTTACAGCTTGATACCTTGTGGTTTCTCAGTAGCATATAGCCATGAAAGACAATTTTCAATCTTGGCCTACAGCCCTACACTATCCACCACAATGATGCTAATACAGCACCCCATAGTCAATATTTAAATTTCCCTCGAAAACAAATTACAGTCCAACCTTGTTTATCCGGACACGTCGGGACCGGCGCTCATCCGGATATGCGATTTGGCCGGATATGCGATTGATGCTCAAACACAGGCTAAACAGTGAAGTTTAGTGGGGATTAAGTGTGTGACAATGTATTTATACATTGCTATAACAAACTAACAAATTTTGAGTGTTATGAATCATATGAAATGGAAATAGTGAGAAATAAAACAGAAATTATACCACATTGTTTTGCATGTTTATTTCAATTATTGCTATATCTAATTGGATATAGTCCAGGATCGATCGTCTGTCAAAATTCCTCACCTGGTCTGAATGGCCGATCATTGCCTTTTTACTAGCGGCCGCGGTTATGTCAAAACCGACGGACATTTACACGGCATCGTAACAGTTCCAGCCACAAGAGAACAGATTTTAAATCATGAAATAAGGATCTAAATCCCTGTTAAAAACAAGAAATTCCATCATACGAGCTTGTGTTACGAAAGCTGCAAAGATGTGCAAAATTTGGAAGCTGGGAATAGCCGATCAAGTTTGAGCTAAATGACTTCCGGGTTTGGAAAGGTGTTTCTAGATATGAGTCGCACGTAGAATTTTAATTAAAAATTTGTTTGGTTTGAATAAAGTCTGTCCGTGTTATTTATTTACTTTTTTTTCATTATCCGTTTTTTTCGATTTTATTGATGCTCATATCGGTCCATTTATAGTGTGCTTAGATGGCACAATCAGTGTTTGTGTATGGTGTTTTTGTACGGTTAAATTGACCGCGTAGAAATATGTGCCATCGGGCCTGTGTTTCGGGCCGAAAAGTTTTTGATTGCGCATTTTTATCACGGTCATGGTGGCACAGCTATGATTTTTGAGGGATGTAGTCCGATTGACCTCGTTGTAGCGAGAACTTCCCCAGAAAACGAACCCAATAAAAGGATGTGGGAAGCCCTTATTTCCATGGTAAGTCATTTATATAGGATACAAGTTCAACGGGAAAAAATAGGTGGTTAACGAAAAAAATAAAGGGAAAAAAATAGAAAAAATACACCATGCAAGCGCAATCGGCCGCCAGTCGCCGGCCGGATAATAGAAGGATCCGGATAAATGGTGGCCGGATAAACGAGGTTGGACTGTACATTCAAATACAGAATTAAGTCATGCATGGGAAACAGTCTATTTCATTCTATTGTGTTATTCAATAATTAAATACAACAATCAATAACCATCCATACACTGAAAATAAATTCATCACGAATGGAAAAGTAAAGTGCTGCAAATGAAGAGAACTAAGGAAATGACAGGATTACCGTAAAGCATTTGGCAGATTTTGTTCCAACCTGTTCACTTAGCAAAATTAACACGTTCAACAAAACTCATGATATCGTCAGCTTGGAATGTCCTGCAGACAAACTAAAATTCTCTAGAAACCCAAAGAAATGTTCTTTTATGCTGCTAAAGAATTTTCAGCAATTGTTTTCAGTTTTGCAGTAAAAAAATTGTTTACTTCATTTACTAGTGGGGGGGGGGAGCAACTTTTTGGGACAGCCTGTATGTCATGCTACCATACCTTCTAAAATGAGTCTTTTCAATTTTAAAAATTTATGTTGCATCTGAATGTATGGCATTTGAATGACACCAAAGCATTTTTCTCTTGGATAAATTTGTAGCTTACCATGTTGGTCCTGTGGTCTTGCTGGTTGTGTAGGTATAGTACCTGGTCCTGGCCCCATTGTGGCTCCGCCTGGCATATACCCTCCAGTCCTTGGTGGAGGATGCATTTGTCTCACTCCTCGTCCTGTAAGCATTGCACTCACAAGGGTATTGGTATCTGTAGG
>JAMKCH010029648.1:0-50161 GCA_023653785.1 Ophioderma brevispina | reverse complement strand
CCTTCAAATTGGACGCCTGCATTAACGGTAGGAGGCGCTATTACGCATATCGAACGGTATACACACAGACTTTTGACTAAATACTAGGCTGTCAACGATATTTAAATCTAATGACTGTTATTGGAAATTATACACTATTTTGCAGGCGGGGTTAATCCACTAACCCCGACGGAATTTTGAAGTCAATAATATTTTTCTTAATTATAATGTTACTAGATCTTTTGAACAAAGGTTTTTAATTTCACTGGGAACCGAGACTGCCATAGTCAATGCACTTAGCAGTTCCACCAATTACCGTTTGGAAATCCCCAATGCATAATCGAGCAGATATCTTGTCCTACCCCCCTGATTATTGATTATCCACAATGATTGATCTCCCTCACTTGGGGAAGCATAGCACCAAAAAAACATCTGATTACAAATTTTAAGTTAAATTCGGTCCACCAATTTGAATAGTAGAAGAAGAATGGTGTAATAAAATTTACACATGACAGTGTATGTAATTAATTTGGGTCATCGACATTTGGAAATATTTTTTTATAACCATTGAGGGCGCAAGAAATTCCATTTCAGATTTCGCCATTGGTGTAAAACACATAAAAGCAAAATCTTGACGAAAAATTCGAATTTTTTTATATGTTGTCAAGGAATATTTTCCTTATTCCAAACCGTTGAGTTGAGAAGCACTTCCACGGGAAGGGTTTAGGTAACTGATTTTTTGTATGAATAACGAACGAGGACGAGGTTCGTATTTGGTCATGGGAACAGCAACTCCCCTGACTGTAACCACATCACACACCAATTGGTTTGTGGTTTGTACTCCATATTGCTGTAATCTCTTGACCATACAATTTTGGTGATTTGCTATTGAATGAGGCTTATCCGCCGCTGCTGTTTTAATAACATCAAGGGAAACATCGCGGACATGGTCCCTTATTTTTAATTTTGTTTTTTGTTCATTTCAGACAAGTGAAGCAGAGCTTAAGAATTTCTTCTCATCGTAGTTCACGTCAAAGAAACCAAAATCATCTCAGACAGAGCAGGGTCGCAAAGGTTAAGCATAATTTACTGATGTGTAAATTTAATACCAATATTTTTTTCTGATAACAGGCCCATACTGTATTTTTCCTTGACGTAGTGTGCAAGCAAATGCCTTTAAGCACTGCCTAATCTGACGGTTTTAATTGATTTCCTATTTTCAGAGCACCCATTTGGTGTTTTTAATTAAGCTCCAAATATTTCCGGTTGCAAAATTCTGTGAATATTGCAGGATTTTGAGGTTAAAGGCAGAGAATACAATTTAAGAAAAAGAAAAATTCAAAAAAATCCATTTTAGTAATATGCCTCTGAGAGTAAAGTACTACAAATATTACCATTGGATTCATATAACAAAATGAGCAGTGCATTTCCTGCCTTTACCCCACTTGATCTCCAAATACCCATTTTAGAATTCTGATAGACATCGGAAAGTGCAATGGGCAATTCCACGGCAATGTCCCCGTTGAGCTAAAAATTGAAAATTCATTTTAATGCAACTTTACAATGACTGGAAGAAATTTACCTTACCTGTATACTCTGCATTCTAATATTGAATTTTCAGTGTTTTTCTCTTATTTTTTATGTTTTTTGGAAAAAATGTATTTACGAACAACATATTTTTGCAATTTTTAACATAAAATTGGTGCTGTCAAATCTTTCAGCAGTCCTGTAGCTATGATATTGGACCACTGAAATGTATTATTTCTACCCTAATACCAAGATAGGTAACTTTTGATAACTTACACTTTTAAATCAAAAGCAGTTATCTAGAGGTCGCTCTTGATTTTCCAAATTTTACTTCTGATTTTCCACGAATTTATGTAACGTCCATGAACGTTTTATACCATTTTTTCCTGTACTACACTACCATGATCCATTGATATAATCATATCTAGTAGAGGCAATGTGAATGTACATATATGGAATAAACATGTGACAAAAATCAATTATACTGATTAGAAATAATGCTAATGAGCTCAGGGACGTTACGTCATGGACGTTACCCCATTTAACACCAAACAATACCCCCGTAAATGGATATTATGGGATTGTTTGTTATGGTAATGTTTAAAAAATTATGTTGTTGAATGTCAGAGAATCTGTTCTTGAAGGTTCATGACATTTTGATTTTAGAATTCTTAAAATGACCATTTTTCGGTCAAAATTGGGCACGAGGTCGCTTTACCTCATTTTTAAAACATTTTAAAAACAGTTTTAAAATACGCTACCTTCCAAAGGGTAACAACGGAAAGATATTCATAAGTTTTAACCTGCTCAAGAAGTTCACCCTTCTATCACCTTTAAGTTTGTTGAGTAAGGCCTAAAGTTTATTTTTGGAAATACTCCCAGTTAATTTGGTACAAGGGGAAAAGTTCGTTGACCCCTGTGCTTTTCAATTGGCACATTCCGCAATTCAAATGAATGTTACAGGCAAACTAATAAAGATGCTCAAATTTAGTGGAGCATGTCACGATATTTGGTTATCTTTTTAGTGGTATATGTAAGAGTAGGTTTTTTTTCAAAGGTAGTGTGTGAAAAAAAATAGAGAAAAGGCCCTCGTACCAAGGTTTGACTAAAATGGTTATTTTAAATATACATATTCAAACATATGTAAACTTCAAAAAATGAGATTCTATGGAATCAGACAAACTTGATAAGCAATGCAATAAGCACAACCTATGGGTTATCATATTTTGGAATGAGCGAATGTCTGAAAATCAATTATGTAAAGTCCATGACATTTACACAAATTTAACGTCCATGACATACATTGGAAGATTGCGATATTATAAGGAAGGTGCTTTCCTTATTTTAATTCAAAGTTAAATAAAGTGTTACCAGAGTTAAAATACTAAACAGGAATATGAAAAACTTGTATTGCACTTCAGGAGTTTTGGTTATAAATGATGTCAAAAAAACTGCTTGTCCATTTTCGTATCGTCCATGACGCCGACTTCTGAAGCTATTTCTTGTTAAGGAACTAGAGGGATTTCTAGTGTTTGATGTCTTGTAAACATTAGTAATAAACTATCGTACCAGAATAAAATTAAATTCCTTGGCTTTCAAGTTTGTTGGAATAACATTTTTAATACAGAGAGGGTGGGCAAAATGTAACGTCCATGAAGGTGGAATTCCCTTTTGCGATATCACAATGACCATGGATCGTTCACTGTGAAAACAACGCAGGGCAGTAATGCAGTAGGACGAAAGTGGAAAGTTGAAAGAGAAGTGGCAAAGACCATTTCCAAAGCAGAAAAAAGATTTTTTGGAGGGAAAAAATGTTCCTAGTAAAGACGTAAAAAATGGTGCCCGTGTTGCAAATAGGGATTTGTCATTAAATTAGCAGATTGAGTCATGACCCTTCCAATCCACATATTGTGACAAAATTTATCAAAATATCATGATATTGTGATATTTAACATTTTTCTTGATCGCGTTTTATTTAAATTTCATCCACTAGGGAAGTCTGGAAAAGTTGACAACTGAACCTAATTTATACTGGTTTTTTTGTAGTCTTCAAGTTACAAGTGAGATTCCACCTTATATTTGAGCCAGTAGTGGTGGGAACCAAGGGAGGCAAAGGGTCATGGACCCTTCAACTTTTGAAAAGTGAGAGGCCTGATCCCCCCACTGTTATCCAAATTGATTGATGATACTCGTTTGGCTTCATGGTAAATATTGAAAATACTCCGATAAAGTGCCAAGTTACCCCCCCTCCACTTTGAAAAATCGTTCCGCCCGCATGTTCATTTTGGGCGAGTTCCCACGCCAAAGTGGACACGGGAAGAAAATACATTTTTGCAAAGTAATTTCAAAATTACAGGTCCCATTATCACACATATTAGGTTATTCGAGTCAATAAAAGCGGGACCAAAATAGACTCTCCAATTTGAGTGGTCTTACAGTTACATATTACATTACAAGTAGCTGATATAATTTGTCTTTCAAAACATGATTTGAGGAAAGTTTAACAATTTTCGATGGGAGAAAAAGTACACAACTTTGTCATTCATTTCACTTATGAATAAGTGTAATTATTGGTAATTTTTGATGCAAATTAATAGACAACAATTCTAAACTCTTACATAAAGGTTAGTTTTTTATTCAGTGTGTAAGTCCTGCTTTGAGGATTTGATCAGTAAAGTGACATTTTCAAATTGTGGACCAAGTGTAATGCGACTAACCGTACTGCGACTAACCATCCATTTCCCTTGTATCTATCATGATAGAAGTTGGTTCATATTCTTAATACCCCTAACTTAAAATCAGTGCAGTAGGGACAATTACTATGAAACTCACTAATTGGAGTCGTCTTGTTGAGGGTTAAAGTGAATTGAAATGTAGTTTTTTGGCATGTTATTTATTGCAGATGCGACTAACCATATTTATATCAAGTATGCTTGAAGCAAAGAACCTTCAGTTGATTTACTACCATTAGATTGAAGCCATAAGTGTAGAGTTTGTCCATACCAAATAAAAGAGCAAGGTCAATTCTTTGAAATCACAGTGCACAGACCAAAAGAAGATGAAGGAAGAAAAATTGTAATACGACTACCGTGGAATCGCCATTTAAGCCAAAATAAACAAAATCAACAGCCATCTGTTGTCATTGCACAAACCTTTTTGTTTGGGTCTATGGACTGGCAGTCTGTATTATTAGATACGAATAATAGCCATTATGTTTTGGGGAGTTCCCAAGTGTGGGAAAATATCGATCCAAAAACATGATAATGATAAAATTGGATGATTTCCGCACACCAATAGTAATTGGTCTCGCTATGAAGTTTTAAAATATGGGCTTGACTGCGTATCGCCATCTTTTTGCAATCATACTCGACACAATAATTTGGGCTTTTAATCGATCCAATTTATTATTCAAAAATCAACCCAAAACATGCACAATTATGTTTCTTGGAATTGCCAAAGGATTGACTCATGTATGGTGTAATTGTTATTTCCACCGTATCAAAATTTTCCTTTTGGGGGCTCAGCAATTTTTTTTAATCGTAATCTATGAGGGCATATTCAGGCATGTGAATCTTCAGTTTAACAACTGAATCAGTTGGGTTTTTTTGGCCAAATAAGGCATATTTTACATTTATTTTCGGCCTGATTTTGGGTATTTTTGTTGGATTGGGATGTAATGCTTTTTTCAGGGTTTTTTTCACATTTGTTTTTGCATGAAAGGTAATTCCATGCGCATATTGTTGCGGGATTGTTGTCGCTGGCAGGTGGGAATTCTATCACTGGCTTACCCAGGGGGAAGAATAGGAAATAGAGAAGGACGAAGAAAAAGGAGAAAAGCGGAGGGAATTGTTATTTGATTTTTCATGCAACTGCGGATCAAAAAGTGTCAGAAGAGAAGAAGTACGCAAGGGAAAGGCATTGTCAGGTCTTGAAAACCCTAAAACTCAGGAGCTTCAGGGGGGCTCTGCCCCTGGACCCCCCACCGGCAGCCCCTGGACCAAATCAGGGGTCCTAAGGCGGGCCCCTGGACCAACTCATTAGTCGCTCGCTCTCATGGTTCGAATATCTTAGTCCAGCCCCCCTCCATAAAATTGCTGGGCACGCCTAGATATCACAGTAATTTTGCAGGCTTTTTAATGCAGGCAAAAATCCATGAAGGTTCAAAGTGCACGTATTGAGACAGTGGACCATTTGAGGGGGGGAAACACTTTGTTGTGTTCATTGCCGGTGGGCAGATAAGGGAGGACTATCAGAAATTTAGACAGGGGTATGCATTATCTAAATAGTCTTTGAACACACCCATGGGAAAAGTAATCAAATGACATTAAAACATTAACATGGTCTGCCACTGAAGCAGATGGTTGGAAAATGGTGAATGATTAATTATCTATTTGGTTGTGTTTCATAAAATGAGCCCCATCTTGCCTTCATGGACAGTACATCAGACGTTTATTTTGCTGGGTTTGATTTTCTTAGGCTCTTAACACAGTGCAAGATTGTAGTGCTAAATAAAAGATACGCCCAAAAAAAATACTTTTTGTTCCAAGTAGCCAAAGTTGCACCTGTTGAAGTTTTCCAACAAAATTACTGCATGTTTAGGTTAATATGAAATTATGAAATTAATATTGCGTGAAAAATTACTGTGTGCTCTACTGTTCATACTGATTGATATTGGTGTGTGAAGTATGCAGTCATCCATGGGAGATAAAGTGCTGAAGTTTGCTAACCTGATATATGAGTGTTAATAAACCTCAAACTTCAACGAAGCCAATATTGATGTAAGTTGTAAATAGCAAAAGGAAGAAGAGAAGCAAAAGAAAGGTGTGGAATTTGGTTTGGATTAGAACAGGGGAACTTCAGGGGGAGAGATGAACCAATCATCAGTGAACAGTTAGGGAGACTAAAACATTGTGAACACACTATAGTTAGTCAGGCTTGTAAAATGTAAATTTTCCCGGGAAGAGAAAGTTGCATTTCTACACGATTTACCCATATATCTTATGTTATAAATTTACCTCTAAATGTGCCAAGTTTCATACAAAGGTTCATATTTCCTGGGAAGGAGCTTCCCAAATTCCCCACTTTTTTTGAGCCCATGGTGATAGTGACCCAAGTTTATAGGACCCAAGTGAAAACTTGAATGAGTAGGTCCTCTGATATTGGTTAGCTCTGTAGGGTGTGTTGAAAGTAAAATATCAGAACTAAAAAACAGGGAATCATCTTAATGCATCTAATTAACCGGGTTGATACCATAATTTGGTTTTGTCACTTATAATTCTATTTACAATACCTATGTCTTCCAGGTATGGGGTTGTCACATTTGAAAACACACGATGGAGGCGTTAAGAATTTAAGACAGGTGGGTATTACAAGCAGTTGGGAAAAGTAAAGATGTTTCTGTCCTTATTCTGAAGTATGGAGTAATGATGGCGTATTATAACTTAAAGCGCGCACTATAAGCAAGCACAAGCCCGCTGCAAACAATAAGGACAGCACTGGGTATTACATGGCGTACTTGACTCCATCCTTCGGCTAGACCGAATATATTGAAGTTCTTTTGAGTTGAGTTTTGCGTGCATACTCATTACTCCTTCCCGACAGAAGAATCCTCTGTTATTTGAGGTTTGGTGTCTCATTACAGCTGTAGATGGGCCAATTCTAAACCATTTTCCTTAATGAATTTCCTCACCTTATTTAAAACTCTTCAGAGTAAATGTTTGCTAGGAAAAAAAGGTCCATTTATGAAGGCCCAAACACTTGGGGTTTAAACTCCACTATGGACTATATCCTACATGTAAATTGTCAATTTCAGCCATTAGAAGTGCGAGTTCCAGCGAAATCGCAACTGTCACTATCAAAGAGGTGGGTATAGAGGGTTCATATTGGGGTAAATGTTTCAGACCACTTCGAACACAGGCTAAAATTATGACTTTATTGATGCTTTATCCCAATTTCGAAGAGAAAAAAAATTAAAAAGTGCGAAAACCAGGGTGCCCCAACCCGAAAAATCCAAAATGGGCCGCCGTATATTGACCAATTAAATCATATTTTTTACATAACTTGATAAGCTTTGTTTTTTAATCACCTTATTTTTTGTGGCAATACCCAAGTTTTGGACTGCAAGGATCATTCTAAGCAATTTCTATCTCACCACGACCTTTCGTTTTCTCGATCTTATCGGCAGTTTTAGCTAAAATTGGACTGCTAGGGAGCTTTCCCAAAAAGTTATATAGCGTATGAAAGTTTTAAAGTTTAACTGGTGGGCCATTCATAGAATGTTGAGACATCATTTTGCTGAAGATAGAGCTGTGTTGTAAACACTTACCTTTCCCATGGCATTAATTTAAAATTTGACGATAACACACTCATTGGGAATTGTACAGGGGTCAACAGAACTTCTTACCTGTGGGTTTCAATGGCGGGCATTTTTGACATTAAGAAAGCCTACAGTTGTTAAAAAACGCAAACGCCACGCAAGAGTCAACAGTTCAGCATTGGTTCATGAAGTAAAACGCTCTTCAAAGGTTTGGAAGTTAAAAAGCACCATAGCATTGGCTGCGCATTTTATGGGAAGAGCCCTCAGAGGTCAATTTTAAGCAAAAAATGGCATTTTCAAGAAAGAAAACGAAAGGCTATGGTGGGATGTAAGTTGACATAGCATGATTTCCTCATACCCAAAACAGGGTATCTGCCACCAAAATTAAGCAAATGAACAAAAAATTAATTGGTTATGGTCAAAAATCAAATTTTTTGACAACAATTTGGCGGCCATTTTGGATTTTTCGAATGGGGGCACCCTGGTTTTCGTAATTTTTCATTTTTGTATTCGAAAGTGGTATCAGGGTGATTAAAGTCATCAAATGAGCCTGTGTTCGAAGTGATCATGAAACAATTGACCGTTATAGCCACTTCTATACAGAGAGTCTAGCAGTGTTTTATTTAGCTGTGTTTTATTTTAGCCGTGTTATTTTAGCGTGTTTTATTTTAGCCGTGTTTTATTTACTTTTTCGAAGTATTTTTTTTTGGAAAAAATCCAATAAGTTTTACAGCTGCTACAGAATTGAGTCAGGGGGCACACGTCAACTACTTCAGAAGTTTGCCAAGTCTGATATTTGATATGGACTTGTTATTGAACCCATAAGGAGTTCATTTCCACTTGTTGTATAAGTTTCAGTGACAATTTCTAATCGATGAGAGCACTTTTTCAAAAATGGCCGCCCGCAAAATGGTAAAAAAAGCTATAAAATAAAATAGTTGTGTATCAAAGTGCTCAGAAAAATGTATTAGTATGGTTTTCAGTGTGGACCTGATTGATTAACCAAGATTCAGTTGTTTTCAACCTAATATCAAATAATCCATGATGGTTCCATCCAATTGAGGCAGTTTTTTTCAAAATGCGGCCAAAATTATAAAAAAACCTATAAAGAATTAGTCATGTTATAACTGTGCTTCAGAAAAATATGTAAGTGTGATTTCAAAGTGGAACCTTGATAATATAATCATAGGAGTTGTTTTAGCTTATGTCAAATTCTCAGTCACAGTTTTCAATGATAGGGGCACTTTTTTTTTTTCAACTGGAGGCCAACACGCAATCTCCTGGTAAGGCTCGGTATGTTCGCTCGATTGCAGAGGTTCGAACGGGTGGGCTCAGTAGGAAGCCCATTTTCAGTCCCATGCTGGACAAGAGACTTCTGGGGAATCGTGGTGAAACATTTCTTCAAGAGGTCATTCAGGACAGGTGAATTAGACATGGTAGATCCCCTGAGAAGCCATGCTGGACACAGCTGCTTTTTTTTTTTTTGGGCAGTTGCGTAAGACTCATGGAGCGTGTTGCTGGAAAAAAAACCCATGGGAGGGTACTCTGATAACGTTTCCCAAAGAGGCCTTTTTTGTTGCCACCATGAGTGGTACTTCCTGATGCAGACATTGTAAATCTTTCTCATTGAAGGATGCCTTGCCTTTCCCTCCCAGTCTAGCGCCTCTCAGAAAGGTTCTATGCTGCGTTGTAGGATTTAGAAAGTCGCATTACAGTAAGGTGAAAGGTCTAAATTGTCGCTAGAGAACAGTATGTCGGCGAGCTGGTGTTACCTGGCCGCTGCATAAAAGGTTTGATAGAGGCCACTCGAGTTCTGTTGAAGACCACCTTGCACCACTGTTGGGTTGAGGTGCCATTCCACCGATAGCCACCTGACCTGGTCTGGGCATGGATGGTTGTTCCCTTCTCGATAGGGTACCGCTATTTTATAGAATGTTTTGACTGACTCCGATCGATGGACTGTCTGGAGCTCGATCTTGTGTCACTGGCACCATATCAGCAGCTTGCTTGTCTGTTGACCATAGAGTCAGGCTGAGGGTACCTCCCAGGGCTCGTTCCCCAAACTCGTGCGGAACCCTACGTGTATACTAACTCATGGTTATGTCCTACATACAGAACCTATCATATCAGTTACACAGGCTTTGAACCAATTGGTCTACACTCAGGGAAGTGGCATTAGATGCGAGTTTTGAGATTTAGGACTGAGTTATGGAAACGGATCCATGGCATGTTTACATAAGTCACTACCGTGAGGTTGTTTCAGTTCGTAATAGGGTGATCGCCTGGTCCTTGGACTGGGAAGTAGGCGCCGTAACGCCAGGCGAACCGCCCACAGAAGGTTGATGTGATGCTGTGATGATTCGCAATGGCTGGAGTCCAAAACACTGCCAATCGCCAGCCTTCCCAGTGGGCTACCCTTCCCGTTCTTGGATCGTGTTATGGTGCCATAGAAGCGGGACTGATCCGGGATGAATGTTGTGAGGCTTCATCCACTGAGGGTGTGGTTGGAACTTTTGGAGAGACGTCTATAACCCCTTAAAATCCGGTCTCTCTCGGGGTTGAACTTGGATAGAATGTAAAGGCCTATGTATGTAATACGTAGGGGCATTGGGGAAGGACTGATGTGAGGCTGGCTGATAAGACCAAGAAGCCGTCGTAACCACCCATTTGGACTGGAGCTGTCTGCCTGGAAGGTGAAACAGGTTCGCTGCACCGTGAGAGGAAGTAGAGTACTTTCGGAACCACATCGTCTGGGCCGGGTGGGATAATTGAGAAGCATGTTTGCACCCGCGGATCTCGAGAGCATCTCTAGCACCCTGGGTATCATCTCTATCGGGGGAACGCATATGCCAAGATCCTGTGCCAGCTGATCGTCATTGCATCTGTGGGCGAACGCCAATGTGGTCCGCTTTCCAGGAACAGTATGTCGGGAGTTGGTGTCCGGTACGCTTGCAAAAAGTCGATTATGAGGACGCTGGGGGTTGTTGAAGACCTGTTGGGTTGAGGTTCATTCCACTGACAAGACCCGGACCTTGGTAGGGGCATGGATGGTTGCTCCCCTTCTCCACAGGGTACCCGCTAGTATGTTGCCTGCTCCCGGGTGATGGACTGCCTGGAGGCGCTGGCACCAGATCAGCAGCTTGATTGTCTGTTGACATAGTTCAGGTGCTGGTACCTCCATGCTGTTTATTAAGTCACTAACATGAGGTTTGCAGCGTTAGGGCCGATCGTCTGGGTCATGAACTTGGGAAGTAGGAGCCGTAATGACAGGCGGACTGCCCAACTCCAGAACCGGTTGATGTGATGCTTAGCAATGGCTGGAGTCCAAGGCACTGCCAATCGCCAGCATGCCAGTGGGCTCCTCAGCCCGTCCTGGACGTGTATATGGTGAGCGTGGCGCGGGACCACACAGGGGATGTTGTGAGACTGCATCCACCATCTGAGGGCGTGGTGGACCTTTGGAGAGAAGTCTATCCCCTTCAACATCCAGTCTCTCGTGGGGCTGAACTGGAGAGAACGTGAAGCTGTATGGATCTCGTATGTAGGGGCATTAGGGAAGGACTACTGTGAGGCTGCCGATAAGGCCAAGAAGCTGTCACTACGGTTTGGCTGGAGCCTTCTGCCTGGCGAGGACGTTGGTGCGCAGAGAACGATGGCTGTATTCTCTCTGGGCTGTCGGGAAACACCTTCTCTCTGCCGAAGTCTTATAACGGAGACCCAGGAACTGCAGGGTCGGGGATGGTTGAAGGGACTGACTTCCTCCCAGTTGATGGAGTAGTCCAGGGAAGCTGACAAGGCTTGCAGGTCTTCCCACCCAGATTTGAAAGCGAAGGGCCTCTGGGGTGAGGGGGGCAGGTGATCCGCCGTCGTAGAGGTAAACGTAGGATGAATATTTCCTGGTCCCCGCCAGAGCTTCAGCATCACCTTAGCGATCCTTGTGAAGGTTCATGGGGGGGCCATTGGATAGCCTCGAAAGCGCAAGCTCTTGAAGGGCGGTCTCGCTATTGATGTAAAATCAGAGCCATTTTCTGTTCTGAAGGATGGAGGGCCAGGTGTAGGTATGCGTTCTTCAAGTCAGTGCTGAGCTCCCACAACCCCTGGCGTTAGATCTGGTGTAGAAGTAATTTTAGTCCGGTGTAATCATAGTCCGGAAGGTAAAGAATATGGCTCGCACCGGTTAGGAGAAATTAAAAGAAAATTATCCTTCGCTTGGGGACAGTTCCTAAAGCTTATTTTAAGGCTTCACAAATCAAGGTATTTTAAGAGTTTATGACCCTTAAACCATTAAGTGGACATTAAAACCCCATAAAGATTTGGTAATATTTATGCATTAAGCTAATAATAAAAAAAAGGACCAATTAGCACAAAAAAAAACAACATATAAATGATATGGGGCATTTCCTTAAGGAGACTCTTTGAAAAAGTCATTTGGTGGCCATTTGAAAAAAATTGCCTCACAGTTAAAAAAAAAGACCGAGGAATGAGACAAACAAATGGGAGTTAGTCATTGTGGTATTATTGAGCACATGAAAGTGAGAAAAAACCCCAAACTTGGAAAACTTTCATGAAAGTAATAGCAACAGGATGACATTGCCCCCTGACCTAATTCATCTAGTCCAAGAAAATTGAGTATCAAACATGTAGAACCAAATAATTCTCATATCTCCAACATTGATTGGAAAATTTCCTTTGTAATTTTGAACCACTTTTGGGACCATTTTCTACTAAATTTCCACACACAGGTACGCGGCAATTTGGTTTGTGTATCAGATTTACCTAATTGCATTTGATACCAAATTTTAAAATAATAAAATAAGAAAACATTTTTAAAAAAAAAAATAGTGAACACCGGCAGTACATGTCGTGAGAGTGCCAAGGAAAGTTGTAAATGCAATAGCTGCCATTTGTCAGAAAAATCCAATCAAAACATACTATTATGCCAAGTCTTTGGATTTCAAGAACCATTTACAGGGGGTGTTTCCGATCGTCTTTGGGACCCCTGATTTACCGGAGGAAAGTATCGATTTTGTATCCGATGAAAGGCCGTATGGTTCTCATTGTCGTCCTGAAATTGAGGCCTGAATTCCATTTCATTCCCCAGATATAAACAAAAAACCGCCGTTTTATTGGTTAACACAAGAGAAAGATACCAGTCGCTTCCCACCAGGATTTGGCTTCCATTGGAAGTTGTTGTGACAGGTTGCCATGTGGATGTTAGAGATGGAAACGCTCTAAAAGCAAGTTGGATCAGTACTGTCAATTTAGGCCATTTGTTTCATCCTAACGAACCACATCAGTACCTGTACAAAACCTCCATTGGAAGCAATGCATTGTGGGAAGCAATTGAAATCTTCTCTTAAACACTTTATAGCACAGTATTGAATAGGGCTTTGTTGCAACAGAGTTATTGCGTCTTATTACCATCAAACCGGCAAGTTTGTTTCCCACGGTACTTGATGGGGTTGTATGTGCAAGTGCCAGGCTCTCATATCAAAAATAGAACACCAATACACATAATATCGAAACAAACCACTTAAGAGCCACTGACTCAATGGATAAGATTTTAATCAGAGATTCTAAATACAGATGCACGGCTCAAAAAACATTTATTTCCCGGGAAGGAGATTCTTGATTGTGTACAATTCCAAGTAAGCGTCATAGAGGTGTCAATCTTGTTTTTTGTTATTTCAAAGTATTCAATAAGCTAATCAGATTCTGCGGGCATATGGCATTTCCGGAAGGAAGCTTCCCAAACCTCCCCCACTTTTTCAAGAATGAATAACATGGGTATTGCACTTCGATATTCTTGCACTCACAGAGTGTGTAGGACGCGAGCATTTGTGGCCTTTGCGCTTTAGTGGAGCGGTTTTTTGGGCCTGCAAAATGTCCACACCCCTTCCACTCGGTACAATAAAACGCAACAATTCTATTCGGAAAAATGATAAATAAATATTTTAAAAATGATGGTTGTGGTCAAAAACTTGGTTGGGCAGGGGTTTTTTGGGTAAAGGAATCACTGTTTTTGAGGCTAGCTAAAACATAAGAAAATCAAGGATTTATAAGTTCTTAGCAAAACAAAATTTTAATCATGAGTAATTACTATAAATCGTCTGTGAAATTTTATATTATAGATTTCTGTTTTATACAATATAAAAAGAGTCTAGATATTTTGCCCCAAAAATCACCTTTTTCCTTAAAGAACTCGGTTTTATTCACATGTCACCACACGAGTATCACCTACTTAAACCCTTTAAGGCAATGTATAAACCTATATCAATAACAAAAATACATAAAAATAAGATGGTAAAAAAAAAAACAAATCTCACTTAATTTGCAGGCCCAAATGTATTTATCCACCTAGAAAAATCTGCTACAAATATTTAAACCACAATTCAACATTTTCTTAAATCTCATAATTGTCCTTCATATCAAAGGTGGCGTGTTTTTGTACCGAGGGATGGGGTAACTAGAAAACTAGAGATCTTTTTCAAAGCTACAGATGCTATGTGACTTCCCCAGGACTTGTTGCCTAGCCTCTCGTAAAGGCTTTAAAATCTAATTCATCCCTATTTTGCCCAGAGAACTAATGTAGTCCTCCAGAGAGAGTAAAACACATGTTTTATATAACCAGGTAACATCTAAAAATCTTTTTTCGTTTCTCCTTGTCCTTTCTTTTCTTGATCGTACGTTCGTTCTCTTCTCCTCTCACTGGCCTACTGTTAACACTTTTCTTTCTCTTAAACCAAGTTATGACAGTAAACAGCTGAGGGCAAAGAATAAGCAACGCTTGCATGTAGCATTTCCTGCCATATTTGCTGTCGCAGAGTAATACGTAATCCCATATAATAGTCACTGGTTCACGCTTGTTCAAAGAGTCATCAAGTGTGTATTGTGACATTTGATCATGGTTCAGATCCGGTAGCGTGAGACAGTTGACTGGTAGCGTCAATTTTGACGTCACACTGCATCAGCGTTATTGGCCATGTTAGAATATGAAACGTTGCAAGTGACTCACGCTAACTTAAGCTGGATCCATTGATACATAACACACAACTATGGCATGTCAAGGAATCAGAACAGAGGCATTGTGCGCAGAGTGAACCAGTACATGGTTACTAAACTAACACCTCTAGCCAGTGAAAGGACACGGGTCTGCAGTGTTCAGATTAGTGGCCATCATTGGGATAAAATGTAGGTAACTGGATAATCGGTGCAATGCAGAAGAGTAAAGATGGCCGCTAATCCAAAAACATCTTCATTGTGCCTTACAATGCTTAGTGTTGATTATGGAAAAAAATCATAGATCTTTGGGACTACTGTGCCTACAGGGGAGTGACCAAAGAACCACCTAGAACTTTACGGGGGAGCAATAGATGAGCAGCTATATAAAAAACAAACAAAAATGTCAAGCAATCAAGAGGATCTAAAGAAATATGAACTAGAAATATGTCTGTTCTTGCAGAAAATTAATTATTGCCAAAGCCACTTTAAAATGTGTTGGTCAGAGTTTTTGTTTAGCGGTTCTGTACTGATCATGATATGGGAGGGCTGACACTTGTAAAAACGATCAGAACAAGCACTCTTTAAGAGAATCCATGAAAATGTAATAAAACAACAAAGGTAACATACAGACTATGGAGCAGATGTCAAGGGAGAGCTCAAATCACTCTCAGACTCATTTACATGGTAATAGGGAGATTGGATTAAGAATTAAGAATTTGTAAAGTAATAAATGTATCGTTTGATACCCATAATTTGTAGAGAGTGTTAAATTGGCAAGAAAATTTGTGTTTGTTAAAAATATCTTTGAGAAACCTGTTCTTTGGGCTCTTCTATTGGACCAAATTCTCCTATTGGTAATGTTTTCCAGTGCCGACACAACAGAAGGATACGGGAACTCTAAGGTGCTTGATTGCTTATGGATATGTTGGAATCTGTTGGATTTTTGGATTTGGCGTAAAAATGCAAAACCAGGCAATAATTTTCAGATTAAAACTGATTTTCACATTTTTTTGTGCTACAAAAATCTGAATTCAAATTTTTTGTTGCCCCAATTCACACCATTGTTATTTATTTTCGCCATTTGGAGTTTCATTTTTTTTCATTTTCATGCCATTTTTAAAGATTTTGTCACCAAGTTCAGGATTTTTTTTAAGGTGATGGTTACATCTGCTGGAAAACACTTTAAGCTTGCAAGAATGGCATACACGTACACCAACTGATCCAACATAGTTTGGTTGGGGAAGAACAATGCAACTCCAACATATGCTAGTTATAAGAATGGAAAGCAAAACACCATTAGCCATGCATAAAGCTTATACCCTTTTAGAAAATCTACTTGTACCTATGTAGAAACTGTGCAGACATTTCTTCTGTGATTGGATCATTTTATAATAATAATAATAATGAAAACTTATTGTGCGCAGGTATCCATCAAAAAGATGCCAATGGCGCCAGCGACCATCAATGGCAAACCCAAAAAAGCAGCAGATTAAGAAAACACAAATTACAAATAATAAACCAAAAATGAAAGAAATGTGATCGGTTGGTAATGATTCACCCAGCACGGACATGACAAGAACAATAATAAAAGGTGAACAGGGGCAGGTTAGAATGACAAAAGCCATCATTTTTTACAATGAATTCAAGTACACATATGTAACAAAAAGTAATGCAAAAATAAAATGATTAGAGTCAGAAACTCATGATGAATGTTCTTCTTCAGCATGGCTTTTAAAGAAATTTCATGCGAAGCTGATTTAATAAGGTCTGGAAGTCGATTCCAAAGAAAGGGAATAGACCTTTTTACCCCTTGCAGTACTCAAAGCTAGTACATTTATGAGAAGATGTCTTAATTTGCAGCCCAATAGTCTTATCTTTCAAGGATAAAAATTAAAATAGGAAGGAATCCTAAAACAGCAGTAAAGCTTTCCCAAGAATGGAGGTGAGTGTTAGAGTGGTTTGCGATGAAGAACTGACGTGTTGTGAGTCCGTTGCTCACAACAATTCTTCATTCATTGATGTAAACTAACCCAGTTTAATTGGTACTAAAGGATTGATAGTGCAATGTGAAGTTATTTGCAGGTTTCTGTTTGTGAATTTTGTCGATAAAACGTGAGGGTTTGCAACTTTTACAGGGGGGTGATGGCCGCAATTATATGTAAATGTTGTTGTCTTGACCTCAAATTCCCCTTCAGACAGATCGTTAAAGGTGCTGGTTATGATTTTTGTCGATCGTGTTCTCTACTGGTATGAGCGCAGGACACTGTTACACACTGGCCACTCTCAAGTACAGTGGGAAACAAAATTTTGGGGTTTTGATGGGCTAGACGGTATAATGCATAGTGCAAGCAACGCCCTCTTCCATTCTGTGCTTAATATTGATGGTAACCATGTAAAACGATATGTTGTTTATCATGTCATCTGAGAAAGAATATGGAATGAAAGCTGAAATTCGGGCTGTCATGAGGGAAAAAATACGGCCTTTCATCTAAAGATCAAATTCTACTATCCGGGTGGTAAATCGGGGGGGGGGGGGGAGGGGACGGGGTGGGGGGGGGGATTAATGCAAAGCCGATCGGAACCCAGCACCTTTTAAAGGTTCAATGTTTCAATCAGTTGTTGTTGTTGAATGTAAGCTAAAACAAGATTTTGCAGCCCATAGAATGTTGTGTGAACTTACACATTGGTTGACCAAAGTTGGATGATTCTTTGGGCTCAGAACTTCCAAACCCAAGATATTTAAGCCCTAAGATTTCAGTGGATAAATGAGAAAAGTAGTAGCTTTCTCCAGATGCCAAAAATTGTGGGGATTCTGGTACGATCATGTCCTTAATGGGCCTCTACATAAAAATGCATGGAACGGAGGGTTCTCAATTTATTTCAAATAAGTATGGATTGGCCACAAAAAGGTTTGTTAAAGAAACTGATGTGAAAAAAGCCCAAAATTGAATATATTGTTGAATGTAACTAAATCCCCTTGCATGGTGTTATTCATAGAAACCTCAAATTAATTTTAAAATGTTTTAAATATATATTTTTAAAGGGCTTATTCAATACCTCAATTCACCAGATTGCACTTCATACATTGCCCCTCATTATTTACTACTTTGATGTTTAACTAACCATAATTCAGTTCTTGAGATCCCAAGAAAACCAGGCTTACTGTATTTTGGGCAACAAAACGAAGCCGGCTCAGTGCAACACCATGTTACAAGCTTTATTCTGTCATGGTAAAAGGTGGTTTGAATTGTTATAATCGTGACGGAATAAGGCTTGTAAACCAGTGGGTGCACTGAGCCTGTTACATTTCGTTGCGCAAAAAATGGTAATGCGAGGAGGAGGAAATTGGTCAGGCAAGAGGCCCGGCACAGGGCGGTTGTTTGAAATCAATCCCATGATGATAGCAATGTTGCCTATACACTGCATGTACGAAACATATGTCCAGTATCTTAAAGCAATATTAGCACATTTTTGAGAGCGCCCCCAATTTTCAAAATTTGGAGATTTTACCACGGTTGCCTGGTTAAGTGGCTAGTAAACTATACTGTGAATGGTGAAGCTCGAAAAATGTTATGTGTGTCCAAACGAAGGAATTTTGTACTAGAATAATGATTATCGGGATCTGATAATAAATTACAAACGGTGCTGGAGGAAACGCATTCCAAGGTGAAATAGCCAGGAAGGAAAATAGCGCCATGTACTTTCTTCGCTCCTCCATTAGTTGTTTTAATAGTTCAGGCAAGTCAAAGTATACTGGGTGTTACTATCAGTCGCGATTTGAAATGGGACAACCATATTTCAGAAGTATATCGCAAAGCAATAACAAGCTGTACCATGTTAAGTTCCCTTTAAGAAATTTGAGCCTCTCAGTTGATGACTTGCTAACTATTTATAGAGGGTTGTACGCCCTCTACTTGAATATGCTGTTTCCTGTTTGAATGCTTGTTTAACTGCATATCAATTCATTTTACTTGAAAAAACTCAGAAGATCACTCAGAATAATTTTAGGCTTGACTACCTCAATTACTCCCTGCCGTGAGAATGCAATCTTCGTGTCTTGCGCTCGCAGGAAATATATGTCACAAGTTTGCCCTAGATTTTATAATTCAAGAAAAAAAAAAAAGCATGTTCAGAGATTGGTTACCAAAACATGTTAAAGACAAGGTCAATATTCATTAAGGAATAGTAACAAGCTATTGAAGATCAAGTCAGAACAGTCGTACAAAAAGTGCTTATACCCTAGTTTGTTGATCTTTTGAATAAAGCTTTTTATTTAACGTCTTAACCTTGGTGGCTGTGCCAACTTTTGTGTTCAGCGAACAAATTCAGTTATAGGTTTATATTCCATTGTTCATTTAGGATATGTTATAATATGGGCGTTTTCGTGAATTTCTTGTGTTGTGGGATGTTGAGAAAATTGTATGTGTTGTGAGTGAGTGATAGAGGGAGGGAGTGAGTGCATGTGTGAGTGGAGTTTGTGATAGTGTGATTGTGTGTGAGAGTGAGTGAGTGAGTGGGGTGAGTGAGTGAGTAGTGAGTGATGAGTTTGTATGTATTTATTTCCAGTGGATGCTATTTTCACTTGTGTTTGAGAGTGCTGCAGATACTGGTGAGTTATAGTGCAATCAATTTGGTGGATTCTACGGCGTGCAATAAATTAATTCTTTTTTATAACCTTAATTTAAATTTTCATTGTAGTTATGTTGCGTTGATATTTGTATGTTGATATGGTTGTTTTTCATTCGTGGGTTTAATGTCTTTTTAATTTGTATCTTTGCTGTAATTTCGCCTAGGGCAATAAACAAATGCATTGTTTAATAAACCATAAATGAAAATAAAATGAAAAAGTTAGAGGTTAACATCAAATAATAAAAAATCCTCTGGCTCAGGTGGCAACAACTCAATATTTCATCATGGTAACACATGGACATAACGTCGCATTTCCAGCTCAGCCGTTAAGTCCAATCTGGGATCCGAATTCTAAGTACAAATCGCGGAAAAAAAAGAAAAAAAAAAACAAACACGTTTTTTTAATCTTGGGGAGGGCCTGCCAGGAGAGTTGGGTGTGGGAACGGACGGCGTGCTCAATAGGTGTGTGGGGGGATGAGGGGTAAGGGAAATAGGGGGGGGGGTGGGGGGGAGAGGGGGAAGAGTCTATGGGGGGAGGGGGTTGGGGGGGAGGGGGGGGGAATGGGGGAGGAGGGAAAGACATGGGGGAGTGGGGGGTAAGCATGAGGGGAAGGCAGATTGGGGTGGTGGATGGAATGGGGCGGGGATAGAGGTAAAGGGGGAAGGTTGGGGAGACAATGGGTGGGGTTGGTGCTGGGGATGTGGGTGGTGGGGGAGTGGTGTGAGAGCGAAGCAGAGGGTGGAAAGTAAGTTATGTTGTAGAAAAAGGGCGGCAGATGAGGAAAGTGTGGTGAGGAGAGGTGGCTTTTTTTTTCTACCCTATCGCATTTTTTAGCATTCTCGTTTGCAGGTAAGTTTTCCCTAGACAATTGACCCACGTACTGTGCACAAATATCATATTTTGAAAAATTGGGGGCGCTCTGCAAAAATGTGCCATTATTGCTTTAAGGATAAAAGTGTTTCAAATGTTTACAGAACCACAATACATTCATAATCATGCTAAAATTCCCCTAAGTACTAACGCTTTTTGGGCTTAAAAGTTGGGGTTTTTTATGTGTTAAGAATAGTGAATTTTTTTGGGGATCACATGACCCTATTGAGTGAATTTCCCCAAACTGGTGCATGGATTGCTCCATACTCCTCTGGGTCGTCAGTTCATGTTTTAAACCAATCACATGCACCTTGTATGAAATATAGACAAATGAAGTGCTGGTACACTCTGTCCAGACAGAGTTACAAATCGTAACGCGGGCGTTGCATTGTACCGACTTTCAGCGTGTGTTTATTGGAAAGCGAACGCACTGCAACAAAACGTCGGTACTGGGTACATTGGCATCATCACTATGAGTTACAAAGTGCTCATCCACCAAGGACAACGTTCAGAGGGTTGTATAGTTCATACATTGACATGAACTAACCTTTTTTGTGTTCCTGGGTATCATATTAATACACAAAAACCAGGGGTTGTACTTTCTAAATACAACTGGTGAATGTAAGCTATTGAAAGCGTCATAGGCGTTTGATAGCATTAATTGCTCATAGTGACCTCACTTCATGCTTCAGGGCGGACAAAGTATAGTAGAGACTGAATTTGATTGGCAATTCACTATACTAGTAAATCTCAATTCCCTTGTACACAGTTCAGTAGCTTCATTCACCAATGTCTTATGAATACAACCCCCTTGGTTGTGGGGTATGATCCATGATACTCGATTACACCATGTCAGTTCATGCCAATCCATGTAAGTACAACCAACCCACTGAACCGAGTCCTTGGTGGATGAGCAATATTGTAACTCTTAGTGATTGTGCGTACTCGTGGCCATCAATCAGCACAACACAAATCATGATTGAGTGTAGATTTTAGCAAGGCCAAGCCTGGTGAACAAGCTCCCCCACTTGGGAGGTTCCCTTCTACCCTGTTATTCCTACAATGATTTTGCAAAAAGTACTTAGCACCAGCCATTGAACAAGAATCCCCTACTTGGGAATTTTCCCTTCTACCCTAGTGACCAACTCGATAACCACTTTCCCTGGAGTTGATCACGAAATATACTTGGGGTCACTTAACAAGCCCATCTGATAATGACAAATTAAAATTGATGCTATCTCATATAAACGGTTATTTAAGTATTATTATTTAAATTACTGTAATTTTTTAATTAGTAAAATATCTCAATTTTTTATACTCCCGTTGGTGCCCAAGGAGGGTCCTTGGGACTCAACTTAATTATGCTAATGAAGTTGTGGGTGGATTGAAATTCTTTTTGTATCAGTAGAAGTGTATTCATAAATCGGACAAATAGCTAAAAACTCCTTGAAAATGTTCATTGTGTAACCGCGAAATCACACCCACAAAAAGTCAATGTTGGGTCGCATGGAACCCCCTACCCCTTGTGCATTTAAGTGTTAAGTTAAAATAAGCCAATTCTAGAGGGTGTATTAAGTCATTACCACAATGCACCGATTTTAGGAAATTTCACTTCAATAAGGTCATGTGATCCCACAAAAATCATATTAACACATAAAAACCCTGACTTATACTCATTTTAGACCACAAGGTGCTAGTACTTATGGAATTTTTGCATGATAATGAAATGTCTTGTGGTTCTTAAACTTCTTGAATGCTTTTATCCCTAAGTACTGACATGTGTTTAGTACAGTATAGGCACATTGCAATGGATTGTGGGATTGATTCAAAACACCCTCTAGGGAAATTCATACTTCAGTGCACTGTAATGCAGTACTAGTGCAGTGAAAGTGGATGAAAACCATTTCTGACTGAAGTGCAATGCAATTTGAACTGTATTGCAATGCAGTTAATTATTTGTACAGTAGCCTAATTACTGTTTGGTCAGTTAATTATGGTATGTACACACAATCAATAATTGAATGAATATGGTACATGAAATCAAATAGAATTTGTTATTATTAAAGGTACAACGAGAGATTTTGAGGCACCCAATATTGTGTCATAATAGTCATTTAATATAGATTGGATACTCAACAGATTTCTTTACCTTGTATTGGCTACAGAAATGTCTTAAAAGAGGAGAAAACAGTAATTTTGATGTCCTTATATTTAAATATAAAACATAGGCTGAAAAATTTCGTATTGCTCCAAGAAATTAGAAATTTCACATTTTGTACCAAAGAAAAAACATTTCTCAGCTTAATCCTTTCAGATGGGGATATTTTTGATGGAAAGCTTACATCAGGTCAAAAATCAGTACTTTCGAATTTTTTAGTGACACCTGATATAAGTGAAATTCTCGTTGCACCTTTTAAAGGATGACCAGAGATTTGAAATAATATTTTTGTTGTAGTAATTAAAAATAGCCATCTAGAATAAGATAGTCACTAAAATGCTTAATTCAAAGTTAGAGTTGAATGGATAATTTGGTTTTCATGAGTAAACATTTATTATACACGGCAGAACAGTGGCCAAGGATACAGTGTATAACAAAATTTCCGGATCCGGCATTATCAACAAAGGGTGATTTCTATAAAAGATTTCGATTTGAGCTTATTATTCACACAGTGATTAGTATAGACAAGCACACGTACAAAAAAACACCAATTGATTTGAAAATTTGAGTGTGCCCTCATCGGAAAAATATAGAGTCAGCCTGAAGCTAATGTGTGATGATCTTTACTATAAATAGAGAACAAAATTTGTGATGTAATAGGATGGTTCACTTTCAGTGAATACCTGAACATTAGTCGTGAGATGAATGTTACTGATTAGCATAATTATTTACAGTGGAAAGAGCTATATTTACATTGCCAAAAATTTTTGAGGTGAACAATTTTTCTGTATTTATAAGATGCCCAGACCTTAACTTGTGACATTGTGGGGCAAATATTTTTATTGCGTTAGCATGCATCAGGCCTTATTTCATCCACCGTTTAAATCAAGAGGTGGGGGTTTGAAAAACACAAAATAAAATGCCCACAAAATTGAACCAGTCTCATGACTGTTCACACCTCATTACATTTGCCCAGATACATGTGCATGTCCCAGAAACCCGATCCCTTGGTGTCTTGTCTGGTTTGAAGTACAAGACGGGATTAAGCTCCTCGTGTTATACAAGCCAGTAACTTTTACCACTCCCTAAATTGCAGGCATTTCCATACTGCTAAGTATTCCCTGGTAAATTGTCTACATGTGCAGCTTGTTCAGTAAAGAATTTCAGTTATATCTGTGATAAATGTACATGTATGCAAGAATGACTGTTTAAGGTGGGTCCCATAGCTGGCTCATGAGTGATTAAATAGTAATAAAAAACTTTTGTCAATAGATGGTTATAATAAAACAAATGAAAATCAATGATATGGCCATTTGTTGAACAATCACATGATTTGTGATGGTTTTAGCTGTCAGATATGTAAAATCACAAAATCCAGCATTTTTTCACATTTTTACATATAGAATTTTAATTTGAAAACCCTACATCGTATTTCTATTTTCTTTGCAGATTATGAAAGCAGGTGTACTTTTACATGATTTCCCTGCTGCGGGTATCATAGAAATATTCATAATATAAGATATGGGCATTTTTTCCCCAAAACCATAATTTTAACAGATTTTTTGGGAGAAAATCCCATATCTTGAGTTATGAACATTTTCACAATACCCACAGCAGGGAATTCATATAAATGTACACCAGCTTTCAAAATCTACAAAGAAAATGGAAATAGGATGTATGGTTTGGAAATAAAAATTCAAAATGTAAAAATATGAAAAAATACTGTATTTTGTGATTTTTACATATCTGACAGCTAAAACCATCATGAATCATGTAATTGTTCGACAAAACACCTATCATTGGTTTTCATTTGTTTTATCATAACCATCTATTGACAAAAATAATTTTTCATTCCAATTTAATCCCTCTTGAGCCATCTATGGGACCCACCTTAAGTTAAAGGGACACAAGGAGACTTTTGAAGACATTTTTCTAAATTTGTACTTCATCAATATTGTAGAACACCTATCGAGCATGTTTCAAAGGTTTATTGGATAGCAAGCAGAAAAGAAAACCAAATAGCCAATTTTGAAAAATTGTAAATGTGCCGTGTTCCTTAATAGGAAAAAATGTAAATGTCAGGTTGAAATTTTTGACATCACACACAGGAGGCCTGTTTAAATGTTAAAGACACTCTCAGTGAATTTGAAGAATATTTGAAATTTGCAGGAAAGCTTCAAAAGTGAAGGATAAGTCCCGTAGAATTCATCATAAGTTCCCTTTTCCAGCTGTAGAATTACAGCAAAGAAAAAACGGCAGTGTTCCAAGATGCGATTCTCCATTCATTACGTGTTGTATTAAGTGCCGTTTCGGACACTAATGACTAAAATCTCCGTCCTGTCCTTATTAAGGTTGCTCTGGTCTTATCATTTGCAGGTATTTAGGATCCTGTCTTGGTTACATACATGCAAAAATCGATTTTTGATGATTTTTTTTTCGATTTGGCTGATTTAGCAAATCACTGATAGTGTCTTTAAGGGAATTGGATTTATTTCTTTCCTATGAGTCTCAGTGCTCGCCTCAAAATATTGCAAAAAGGCTTTGTTTTCCTTCCAACGGACTGAAGTGGTCACTTTATACATTCTGTCATGGGATTTTAAAAAATACAGCAAAGCTTTGGTAACAAAAAACTCATAAATTCCTAGAATTTAGGCCCAAAGAATGTTTTTTATGAGGGTTCTCATGGTTTGTTGGGTGCCCATGCTTGTTCTAGGTCTTCTGAAGCGTGACCAACTAACAGGACCAATTTTGAATGAAATGTAATCTGAACAGGCCGCTTTCAGTCAAAAATGCTGCCCTAATAAGACCCAATTATGCACCTAAGCTCCGTGGGTGCAATAGCGCTGCGCGACTTACACGTAACAGCCCAACAAGGTTTACAATGCAAAAATATTGGGCATTCGGTTGTGCAAACTGGTTAAAGCCAATAATGTATTTTTGGTCATGTCAGGCTTCTCTTGCCATAATAATGATAATATGGATGGCTTTTTTGGTTGATAACAGAAAATAATCGCTCTCGCCAAGAAAATATTGGCGAGTCGAAGCTATTTGATATAGGCTTGGGGATATGTTCTGTTATCAAACCTCAAGCCATTCAATATATTAATTATACCCCTAGCGGAACCTGTTGTCCAATACATGAATAGAAAATACACCTTTTAAAAGAACCATATAGTTGGGGGGGAAATAACACCTGTGCTTACTATTAGAGACAGTAACACTACAATTTCATTTTGCCTGACAAGTTAATATTCTCCTATTTTGATCATGCCTCAGTGCCATTTTAAAGGAATTTGATTACCCCTAGCATGATTAGAGGAGATTGCCCTTAGTGGGAGTCCTACCTCAGCAGCTAGCCCTGTTTTCGGGAATGAGAGGGGTATCTGACGTGAAAGTGTTTTATTGTTTTTTGTCAATGCGCAGGATATTAACTAATCACTACTACACTCATCCTATTTGACTAACAGCTAGATGCACCAGAGATAACATCCCAGAAACCACCATCCATACATTGTATATTCACAATTTCATGTTTGGTTTAGTTTTTGGTTCATACCCATTTACTTTTTTGCGTTTTTTTGTTCGTCCTCTACTTTTGTTTCCGGCAACAGATCCGGCGTTGATAACCAATGGTTGGGTTGCATTCACCCTCAGGGTACAGCTACACCTACCACAATGGAGTGGCCTATTTCAATCCAAATGAGATGCAGACGAGCCCGGGCCATCCTGCTGCTATGGCACACCACACACACACCCCTCACTACCAGGTAGGTATTATATCAGCTTGGGTTACTTTGGCATTTGTGTGCCATGTGGTGGCAGCCAATAAATCCCAAAAACTTAAAGGTCCCAGGAAATGCAAATAGAATTGATGTGGTTTGTATCAAGTCTACAAGGAGGGGCGAAAAAGCATTCAATATTTGGGTTGGTGATGACATCATTAGTGACTATTGATTTTTCAGAGAGTAATAGAAAATTCCAGGTGACTGGTGTGAATCTATTCATGGCACTGACTGAAAAAAAAAAAAAAAAAAAAAAAAAGTATAAATTTCCCACCATGTGGCGGGTTTTCCCAGATCGCCGAGGGGACATCAAAGTGTCCAAATTGGTGTGTAGAATTTTGCAGTCTCTTTATTGATGTAAGCCAACCGGATACATATGGGCAAGTTGCTTTATAAAATGAGGCTTGGCCACCATTGTCTGGGAGTGTCTACTTCTCAATTGGCATTTTGTATGTGCTAAGTTTTAAAAATGTATTCTTGGCCCTTCAGTATTATTCAGTTTTGGATCACATAAGCTGGTTCAACTATTGCCAACTAAAGAAGCTGTTAAATTATGACGGTACTGATCCGTGAAAAGTCCCACCACATTTTAAGCTGAAAATACCTTGATATTTTTGGAGTGGGATAATGCACGAATCTTGCGCTTAAGCTGGAATTGAAAATGTCTTGGCCTACCTTGCACACAATTGGCCAAGCCACTTAAGATGCAACAAGAGATTTCTTATATTAGCGGGCACTAAAAATCCTGACTTTGCTTAAAAATCTTCCTTCCGACCCCATCTAAAGGATTAAGCTTAGATTTATTTCTTTGGTACAAAAGTTGGGAAATTCCAATTTCGTATTGGATTAAATTTATTCAGCCCAAGCCGTGTTATATTTAAATGTAGCAAATACAAAAACCTTTTGCTTTCACATCAAGACCGTTCTTTAGCCAAGTAACAAGGGTAAGAAAAATATTTTGGTGTCTCATCCATATGAACTCGCACTTGACAACAATTTTATGGATGGCCTTAAACTCTGTTGCTTCCTTTAATGACTTCCAAATTTGGAACCTGTTAGAAAATTGCGTTTTCTCTTCAAAATATGGGAATATTTTTATCATTTATAGTTGAAAGTGGTGCTTGTCATCGTCTGTGATACAGGGCATGTGGTTACATATGACTATTGAAAAATGAAGTGTTTTTCGTAAACGAAACAGCAAAATAGTCACACGAATTGAACAATTTTGCCGATTTGATTTGATCGACCTCTGTGATCTCCTGACAAATATTTTGTCTCATGCTATTGTGAATATCAAACTATGAATTCTTTTGGACTTATTGGAACTGTATTTCAGAAATTCATGAATGGAACGTAGTTCGAGGTTACTCTATCTGGGCACTCCATATTGGGAAATTCGTTTGGAGAAGATCTAGACTTATGACGGGGGTCCATTGTGCTTTTTAAAACCGGTCATTTACCTACCTTTGATTTGCCAATATTGCTCCAAATGTCGCCGACTATTATTCCATGAATTCCAGTTTATGTCAGTGTACTTAACGAGGATTTTTGGCGTCATAATAGGTGCAAAATGACAAAACTGAAGGCCCTAAAACCGGCGGCCGTATTTACCGTTTTCAAATGTCACTGACCCTGGCTTGACCTGGCTCGACCTGGTCGACCCGTTAGTAAGTTGGTTGGGCAAAACCGTATTCAGATATTAAAATTTGCGCCAGAGGGTGAAACACTGTAAGCGAACCTAATCTAGGTTGTACTGCATTGCCACGCAGTCCATTCCGTTCTATATTTTTTATATGGAATAAGATTTTTTTTTTAATCGTTTTTTTTATCCCTGTCTTTTTATGAATTTTTTTATTTCATATTTTTTTTTCTTTTTACTACTGATGTTTTTTTTTCCATTTTCTCATTTTAAATCTGTTACTTTATTTTAGTTGTAAGTTTTGTACTTCTTTTAAATTACTTAATTTTGTTATTTGTTCTTCTTTATTTTCTTAAGCTATTTCTTATTTTGTTTTTTGATTTTTTTAAAACTTTTTAATTTTATTTTGATGGTTGTTTGTTTTGTATTGCTTTTTTATTATTTTTCAAAATTTTATTTATTTGTTGTTGTTATTTTCTGGACATGAGTTGCCATGAAACTTGAACTTAATTTCCAATATTGCAAAAGTCAGAATTGATACTGTCTACCACCTAATAATAATCATAAAATCCTTAACCAAAAATAGCATAAGTTATGTATAACAAATATACAAATAGCTATAGTAATGCTAAGCTTGTATAATAAACCTTGGTAAAAAATCTCAATTTAAAACTGGGTGACTGTTCAATTTATAAGCAGTTTTCCTCCTCTTCTCCTTGTGTTCAATTATTTTTTTCCCGCATCTCTGCCAGCCCTTTACAATACAATTGCGAGTTCGACCACCTTCTGTTGCACAGTTTATTACTCCATATCTACTTTATTCACATCCTGCATAAAATAACCCGGGGTATCTGCCTAAATCTGTTTTACCTTGGCGTTACACTGATCTATGACTACTTGTGTTCAGTTCCTTGTTCATTCATTCACGGAAATATTAATTGTACATCACCCTTTGCTGTCTATGAAATGGAATTTGAAAGATTCAATGCAGAATTTGTGGAGCGCGAGTTCGCTTTATTTTCCGAAAAGTAACGGATTAGGTATTGGGAATTTGCAAAAATGAACAGTTTGACGTCCTTGTTCAAGTTTTTCGGCAGCAACGATCCTCGGCAATTTAACCCCAGGGTTTGCGGAAGAGTGTTGTATTTTTACAATTTATCCTGTGCCGTTCCTGAAGGAAAAGGTAATAACATTGCTTTCGTTCCGTCATTCTTTTTTCACGGTGATTTTTTTCTTTTCTTTTTGCTACGATTTAAAGGCGGTCCCTGACTTTTTAAAACAAAAGTACAAAGTGTATTTTTTTCCTATTGACTACGTAGCTTATTATTTGTTGTATTCCTTCGAAAATTACTCTTCTACATCTACACCGGTTTTGCTTAGAGGGGAAGTTAGTCAAAATATACTTTCCCTGCATTTAAAGTAATGCAAAATGTTTTTCCAGAAATTGCATTATTTCAGTTCTTAAAACCCTAACGATTTCACTAACACTCCTGCATGCAAATCTTAGGCCTGACTAGTTAATCTCGAAGGTTATACTTCAGATATGCCAGTCTTCCGGTTTTGCCCGGAATTCGTTTTAAATCTATACAAGAACAAGAATCAGAGTTTGTCCGGTTATATTTTGGAAGGATTAAATATGGCAGAAGAACCGGAAATCAAGGGCTTCATGTTAGGATTTTTTTGTAGAAGTGAAAGTAGCGTATTGTATACGTGCCGACTAGTATAATTACGTAGTACGATTTTTCCGTATTTTTCCTGTTTTTCCGAGTCATTTAATGGCTAAAAAACGGGCTGAATACGGTTCTGAATATATCACACGACTTTACCAAAATAAAAATAGAATCGAGAAAAAGTGAAAAATAATTTCCAGAATAATCCTTAAATATTTGACCAATAAAGTTCTGACATATTATCCATACTAATCCTACCCTTTTTCATGAGAATTTTTCTTCCAAAAAGTGACCAGGAAAACTTCACACAAATCGGAACAGGCCTCATCAGTGATTAAAACCCGACTTACATTCCCAATGATTTTCACTGATACCGCATTTGAGTTTGTGCCTTTCCATTGATAACCCATTGTCATCAAGCACCAGTGTTATTATTGTGTAAGAGAGTGTTTTGTGATTAACGATTCGTGGCAATGTTAATCAACCTACCCAGTAGGGAAAAGGGAATCTTCAATAGTTTTATTTTCTACACTTTAAATTCTTTGTTTTCTTTCTCAATTACTGGGGGGAGGTTGGGTTGAATAGTAAATGAGACCAGTTTTGCAAGAGTTAGTAATACTTTTCTGAAGGTATTAAAATGCCCCACTATCATGAATACTGTCAGAAGAAAATCAATCTTGTTCCAGTGACGCTGTTCGTAGAATTTTTACTCCCCGTGGGCCACTTGTCATTGACAAGGGGGTTCCATTCGTGTCCAAGCATTGCTCAAAAAGCCCCTAATACGTTATTTTCAAGCTTGATTTTTCACCCTAAACACATATCAGTAGCGCAATTAGCTACCCCTAAACAAGTACTTTCTGAAATTTACACCCCTAAATCAGTATCAGTAGCGCAATTAGCTACCCTACACAAGTATTTTGTCTTCTTTTTCAATTTCTCCCTCCGATACCCTAAACAATAATTGAGGCAATATTACCCCTTTATAGTAAAAAACCCAGAAAAACATATTCTTTTAAAAAAACTTATGGCCTATTCTACCTTAGTGTATTTTGCACACTACAGCTATATAGGCATATACAGAGCTCGGTGTAAATAAAAAATATCTGGGGAAATCAGCTAGGAATATATGATGAAAGGGTATTCAACCAAAGAAATTCTTTTGACCAGGGACGTATTCCTAATAAACAAAAAATCTCATCATGACTGGGGCATGACTAATCCAGAAAAGTCGACGCGATGACATGGCCGCCGCGAATTGGCCATGGCCGCTACGAGGGAGATCGTGTACTGAAGCGGCAGTGGATGGGTCGCGAAAGCCTTGAAGGATTTAGTTTTTCAAAGACATTTGCGTCTATAAGGATTCGTGGAGAATCCGCGTGTAGAAAACTTATTTTTCGGCATTGATTTCCCCGCAAAAAATTGCATCTCACAATAAATCTGCATCCCTGCCAATCCGCACTGAAAATTGCCGAATCCCCGCAATTATGCACCCCATTAAGCCCCAATGTTTTTTAAGAAAATCATAACTAGAAATTGACTGACTTTAAATAAATATATTTAATTTTTTGCTTTTTTTAAGTTTTTTATTTTTTTCTTGTAAAATTTATAGAACAATATTGGTATATCGACGATCAGGCAATCACCAAATGAGTCGTCATGTCTGTGAAACCAAAGATAGGCTTGCAACACAACAATCAGTGTATTGACTTCTTTAAAATTTTTGGAAATTCGGGGATTTGAAAGGCTGGTTTTGAAGGCAAGTACAGACTTCCCTAACTCTTTTTTTATATTTTTTAATGCTGAAATGAATAATGGACCCTAATTGCATAAGTCATAATTTAGAAAATATACCCTTTTTCTGATTTTGGGGCAATTTTTTAGACCCTTTTCAGTTTACGTACGTACTTGCCTGATCCTTGAAAAACACCCTTTTTCAGTGGATTTCTTCGACACACGGATGATCCCCACTTGGTCCTAATGAAGATGGCCCTCGGGTTTTAACTCTATAATTTTAGGCAAACAAGACCAAGGAAAACTAACACTTCTCTGCTGTTTTTTTTATTTGGAAAATCAATATCCACAAATATATGGTTTAATCAAATCAAACATGTACCCGGTAACTTTGTTTCTGCACGTTCCCCCTCCCCTCCATAAGATAAATGAAAAACACAAACCTCAACTCCCCAGATGCTTTCTAAATTACACCCCTAGTATCAGCAGTGGTTTTTGGTCCAAGGGATGAGCCACAGCCCTGGGAGGTGTACCTCAGGTCAAGTGGGTTATTATGCTTTCTGTTAGTTACTCCATGGTTACAGTTTCTGACAGCTCCCACCTTAGTTGATTACTAGCTAAGTTAGGTAATTGACTCTTTGAGTGCTAAATAGATTCATCATTGAGTTACTGATTTCAAGGATCTTTTTGCGTTTAAAAAATAAACCTATATGCACATAAGAATTAAGAATAAAAGCATATTTGAATAAATAAATGCTCAATTGTATGTTTTTATATTTTAAAACACATTGGGTTTGGAATTCATCATTTGGATTGGAAAACTTTGAATTTAATTTCTCAAGCTTAACTCACTTCAAGGGTTTAATGATGAAATAATATGGTTCCCGACTGAACCGGCCAAGGAAAGAAACAATTTGAAGTTATTATAAGCCTAAACTATGTTGGCAGTGTCGATTAATGAATCAAGTTTCTGCTTATTTATACAATTGTTGAAAATGACCGAGGATGGGAAAATTATTCCGCATCGCTGGATCCTTTTTGAACTGAGAAAAACTCCCAACCTTGTTGTCATGCCATGTTGCTGACAACTGAAAGTTCGGCAGTTCGCAAAATGTTTAAACATTCGGATATCAGGATGGGCTGATCTGGGGGTGATTATCCCTTTATTTTGCAAAGTTTCTGATGTAATTGAAAAGTCAAACAATTATAATAATTACACTGAAGACTGGTGTTTTCCCCGATGTTTTTCTAAGACCACACTTTCTACAATTTGATAAAGAAGAACTTGCCGACTTTACGCAAATTAACCCTGTTACGCTTGGGGTTGGAGGACTATCTTTTTCTAAATGCTATCAGCATGCCGACCGCTTCTCCGAACGGAGGTTGATCAAAAACCTAATCCTTTCTGGGAACTCCATCGTGCACAAGACAAGGTTCATTTGCACATATGCTTCGATCAAGCCTTAGTTTGGAAGCTTAATTTTTTTCCGCCGGATGATTTTGTTTTTGGAACTAGCTTAAAAATTTTCTGCGGCTGTGAATTTTTTCTGGGACCGGCGGTCCCGTGGATTTTTGTAGGCCTGTAAGTCCACTTAGCTTCAAGTGCCTTCCATGCAGGCAGACTGCTGGGCTTATTGACTTATTTTTTCTCCCCTCCTTCTTCAAGCAGAGAAATGCTTCAGTATGACTACAATTTGCTAGACTTATTATGCCTCTGTAAGCTCCTAGGCAAAATCCAGAGGTCCTTTATCCGGGTGGTCAATGCACATGTTGAAATCCAAGTTGTGAGTTATCCGGCCAAGCGCGCAATGGTTTTTTTTTTTTTTCAACCACTTCGTGCGCTGGCCATCTATTATTATTATTATATAATAATATTAATAATAATAATAATAATATATATAATAATCATAATAATAATTATTATTATGTCTATTATATTCTTATTACTATAAAATAATATAAAATATATAAAATAATATTATAATACATCAAAAATCCATCACACTTAAAATAAACAGAGAATGAAAAAAGAATACCTAAAAATGAAAGAAAGCCGTAATCCACCAAACGTGTCCAATGGAGAAAATATTATTATAAAAAGGGTTATTGAAAAGTTTTCTAGATCAAATACATCACTAACACCAAAGTCCAAGTTCCATTGGGAACATTTTTGTTTTACCGGTATTCATCTAACAGATCGTAGCATGACAGCTACAAACCCATAACAGGCGACAAATGCTACCCGGTAGCCCAAAAATAATTCGACTAATGCATACCGCCCAAGCCTACTATGTTGGCAGATGCAAATAAGCTCACAGAAGTATGTTAATGAAGTTTCGAGAAAATGTTTCAAAGTAGTTTATATACTTTATTAGGTTCGAATAAATTATAATATTCGTGATCCATACATACACGGAGTCGTCAGGTACCAAAAAGAGGGGCCGGTAAGTTTGAGTACTTTAGAAAATGGTTTCCCGACAGGTTTTTTGTGGGAGGAAAACCCCTCGATCATCTATAGTTCTAAATCTCTAGCCACGGGGCTCCGCCCGTCCCCGGTCTATGACCTTGTCAGCTAGATGGAAAGCAGAAACGAGAATGTAGAAATTCTGCACTGTCCATTCAATTAGGCTTTATTTAGACCCTCGGTTTTAAATTAAGGGGCATTTTCGTGATCCACATGGCCTCGTCCCCCCGACTACCTAAAAAATTTGAGATTTTTATACATCTGAACCGTAGCCTATCAATCCCTGTGTGCCCAATCCTACGTGCAAATTCGGTCGCATCTGTAAGAATTCCTCATTTTGTATTTTCTGTCCGTAAACAGACAAATTAACAGTCACATCGCCGGGGACCGTGGAAATGTAGCATTCCTCCCTCATCCACAAACCGCAAGTCAGGATCAGCTCAAATTGTGAGAAGAAGCTTTTCTCAAGGATAACTAGTGATCAATGAATAATCGGCAGTTCGCAAAATGTTAAAAATCGGATGCAGGATGGGCTGATCTGTGGGTGATTATCACTTATTTATTTTGCAAAGTTTTGCTGATGTAATTGAAAAGCAAACAAAGTTGTAATATTCTACTGAAGAATGGTGTTTTTCCCCGATGTTTTTTTTCTTAAACCAGAAAACCACAACTTCACAATTGATCAGACTTCCCGACTTTACGCAATTACCCTTTACTCTGGGTTGTGAGACTATAATTTTTCTAAATGCTATCAGCATGTGCCGACCGCTTCCGATACGGAGGTTGATCACAAAACCTAATCATTTTCTGGGAACTCAATCGTGCACAAGACAAAGGTTTCATTTGAACTAAATGCTTCGATTCAAGCCTTTAGTTTGGAAGCTTAATTTTTTTCCGCCGATGATTTTTTTGGAACTAGCTTTAAAAATTTTCTGGCCTGTGATTTTTTTCTTGGGGGACCCGGCGTCCGTGGATTTTTTTAGCTTAAGTCCAACTTAGCGCTTCAATTGGCCTTCCTGCAGGCGACTTGCTTATGGACTTATTTTTTCTCCCCCCTCCTTGCTTCAAGCAGAGAAGATGCTTCAAGTATAGACTAAAAGTTGATAAACCTATGCCTCTTATCAGCTCCTAGGCGAATCCAGAGGTTCCTTTATCCGGTGGTACATTGCCCATGTTGAACTCCAAGTTGTGAGTTATCCGCCAGCGCTCATGTTTTTTTTTTCAACCTTTCCGTGCGCTGGCCATCTTTATTATTATTATGCATAATAATATAATAAAATAATAATATATATAATATAATAATAATAATTAATTATATGTATATTATTATTATTATTACTATAATAATAATATAAAAAATATAAAATAATATTATAAATAAATCAATAATAAATCAATAATTAAAAATAACCAGATAATGAAAGAAGAATACCTAAAAAGGAGAAAGCAGTAATCACCAAAACGTGTAGCATGGAGAAAATATTATGATAAAAAGGGTTAAGTGAAAAGTTCTAGATCAATACCAATAAATAAATACCAATAAGTTCCAAGTCCATTGGAACATTTTTGTTTTACCAGAGCTATTCTCCTAGCAACTATCGTATCATGACAGACAGCAACAAACAATTAACAGGCGACAATGCGACACGTTACTCAAAAATATTCCGACTAATCATACCGCCCACGCCTACTAATTTGGCAAGATGGCAAATACGCTCACAGAATTATGTTAACTTGAGGTGTTCGAGAAAATGGTTCAAAGTACGTTAATATTACTTATTAGGTCGAATAAATTATATATTTCGTGATCCCACATACCGGTCTCAGGTAACCAAAAAAGGCGTAAAGTGTAGTACTTTAGAAAATTGTTTTCCGAACAGGTTTTGTGGAGGAAAAACCCCCGCGATATCTATAGTCTAAATCTCATAGCCCGGGGCTCCGCCCCGGCCCCGCGCTACGACTTGTCAAGCTAGATGGAAAGCAAACTCTGAGAATGTATGAAATTATGCTACGGTCCATTCAATTAGCTTAACCTCGGTTTTAAATTAAAGGGGCATTTTCTGTGATCCACAACCTCGTCCCCCCGACTTACTTAAAAAATGTTGAGATTTTTAATCACGAACCGTTAGCCTAGCACTCCATGTGTGCCCAATCCTACGTGCAAAATTCGATCGCATCTGTAAAAATTCATCTCTCATTTTGTATTTTTCTGTCCGTAAACGACAAATTACCGCACAATAGCCTATGGGCCGTGGGAAATGAGCAATTCCTCATCCACAAAACCGCAAAGATCGATCAGCTCAAATTTTGAGAATAAGCTTTCTCAAAGGATAACCTAGTGATCATTAATAAAACAGAATTTGCTGACATCACAAAATGCACCTTTAATATTAAGAGAAGGTAGAGGTGTCGGTCGGGAAAACTCGTGAAAGAAAGTTTTGTATTCACCAAATTAACCTACAGGATTTTTAAATTTCAAAACATATGGATGATTTTCCTACAATCTATTGAATTTTGACCCTTTTCCCCTCAAAGTTGCAATGATCTGTCCAACGTCGGGTAGCATAACAAATGACGTGTGAGGTGGTCTTGGTAGTATACATACGAGGTAGGTTAAGCGACTATCGATCTTGCGATACCCACTGCCATCAATATCGAACACCCTGGTGGGCCCTTCTGAAGACATGGCCTTTGAATTTCGTAAAGTGTAACAAAGTAAAAAAAATACATGTTTTCTTTAATTTATAATAATTTCATTTCTCATATTTGTTATTATGCCCTCATAACTTGTGTTACAAATGTAAGAGATTTGATAACCGATATTCCCGCCTATTTTCTGTGGAACCTGCCCATTTGGCTGACATCGCGGACTTGATGGAGACGTCATTGGTGACGCCATACTAGGGATGATGCTTAAATTGTTCCCCGTCGAATGAGTTCGGAACGGGGTACGTGATGATCACGCTGTTCGTTTCCGTTCGTCGTCCTGTCCGTCCTCCGTGATAAAAATGTTAACCCACGTTGTATACAATTTATCTGGGTTCCGTAGGGCGACAATGATGTAACTTGGTTGAAAGAAGCGGTTGGATGAGTTCTCGACCTGATTAGATTTTGGTCGAAAATATGCTAATTAAGTAATCCTAATGACAATACTTTTTGAAATTTTCCTGCAAGGAGGCTCTTACAAGTTTTCCTGAGTTCCGTAAGCCGTATAACGATTTAAACTTGGTGGGAAAGAAAGTGAGCTGAAGAGTTCTATCCCCCTGATTAGAATTTGGGTGGCATAATTTTGGGCAAATTTAGTATGCAAATGGCGATAATTGCATACAGGTCAAGCGTAATTGCTATATTTTGAAACGGAGTACATCGGATACTCAAAATTCTTGCACTGCATGAAAGCTGATCAATGGGCACATCTTTTTTTTGCAATTTGAAAGTATGTGATATATGCGGGCTTTGGTTATGCAAATGAGCTAATTAAATAGGCGTAATTGCTGTATCTCTGAAACAGTACGTCGGATAGGCAAATTCCTTCGCTCCAAGCATGAGACTACATGCCATATAGGGGAGGGGCGTTTGGGGGGGAGGTAGAGGTTGTTTGGGGAGGGGAGGGTGTTGGGAGGGGGTGGGGTGTTGCGGGGCGTGTTTGGGGAGGGTGGGTATGCGGGGTGTGGGGGGAGGGGGGTGGGGGTGTTGCGGGTGTTGCGGAGTGTTCGGGGTGTTCGTGAGGCAGGGGTGTTGTCTTGGGGCGGGATCTCGTGTTCCCTGGTTTTAGGTGTGGGTGTTCCCTTTTTTCGCGTTTTTTGTCATTTTTTTGGTTGGTGCTGGTTGCGCGTGTTTATTTGGGGTTTTGCGACCTGTTGCCGGCGCTGGTTTTTGCCGTCGTTTTGGTGAGCGTGGGGTCCGGTCTTGGATTTTGCTTTTGCGGTGTTGTTTGGGGGCGGGGGGTTTGCTGTGTTGTCGGCCGATGTTCGTGCGGGTTTGTTTGGGGCGGGGGGTCGTGTTCCCTGGTGTTGGGGGTGGGTTTTTTCCCCAATTCGTTGGGGAGGGGTGGTGCGGGTGTTGGGGAGGGGTGATAGTGTGGGGTGTTTGCGAATTTGCGGGTGTGACGATGAGTGTTGGAGGGGGAAGGTCTTGCGGGTTTTGTTAGGCGTGTTTGGGGCCGGCGTTGGTGTTAAAGAGGGGTGGGGAGTGTTTGTGGGGAGTGGGGTGGGTGCAAGGCAAGTGGTTGGGGATTGTGGGGTTTGGGGATGGGGTTGTTGCGTGGTGTTTTGCGTGGTGTTGGGAGTTGGTGGGGTTTTTGGTAAGATTTGGGTTATGTGGGGTGTTGGGCAGGGGGGGGGTGGGGATTTGCTGGGTGTTGGGAGGGAGTTGGGGTGTTGCGTCAATTTTGGGGAGGGGTTGGGGGGTGTTTGTAGATTCTTTATTGCAGGTTAGTGATCGCTACATTCGGCAGGGACATATTTTAATAAACGCATCACGTAAATAACGAGTCCCTTGTTTTTTTGTATCATGGAAAGAGGAGCCGACGCATAGCTATCCACTGGTATCAAAATCATAAACATCGGGTGGCTTTATATACGAATGCTTCTAGGGTGGGGTGGTAACCCCCGCCCTTGATAACCTGTTTATACAAAAAAGCTGGTAAGGCGATGGTTAGCATAACCCAAGAGTGTATTTTGTTCAATATCGTCAGTAGATGGCCAAAACATACGTGCAAAAAATAAGTTGATCCAGATCAGATAACCTGTATGTCTTGCGGCGATATTTGCTATCTTCAGTAGATAGCATGAGGTAAACCTATATATGAGATTGCGAGATAGTGGTCTTCAAGGAATAGTTATATGTACATAAATATAACACTTGGTTGTTATTATTAGGCCTCCAATAAATATGCAAACATTTTTAACGATTAATTACCCAGTGAAGCCCATAGAATACTAGACCTGTAAGTTGAAGATCAAAGAATTATATAAACCTTTTCACAACATCAAAATCATGAATGTAAATTGGTTTCTAATAACAATTTATTTGTTTTTTGCCCAGGAATAAAATCCCGGGAATAGAATACATCACGAACATTGTTCATGATATTTGATCAATGTCATACTGTCAAAGAGCGACGCGATGCAGATTTTTACACACCTATCTTATAAATGGAACATTCCTTAAAAAGTTTATGCTCATTACGAATATTCGGCTGGTTCCGATATCTTGCCGATTGCTGGCCAAAAATCACAAATTGAATAGAATCGGGTGTGAAAAATACTTTTCAGCATGCACCTTCAAAATCTTGTTGGGTAATTAGATGAGTACCAACTTTTCTTTTAATTTTTTCCTGACACCAATACCTTCACTAATATTAATTTTAAACTGAGGGTCTAAGCTAATTGAATGGACAGTAGTATAACCCAAGTTATCAAGGAAACTGATCATTAGCCTTAAAAATATTATAGCTCCATTCGAAATTGAATATCATACTTCATGCTTCATTTCCCCTCCTGTGCAGTGATATAAGGCATACTTTGGCATTAAGCATGGGTGCCAGTTCTAATCACTGGTGCAATATAAGCGAGTTAGATAATTCAGGCACTGCTGTGCTACAATAAGCAACAACAATGTTCATATCCCGATTGACCTCTGTGTCCCATCCCAGAATCCTTGAATTTTATTGTGCCCCCCGCTGGTTTCACCACTAGCCTCTCGGAACCAGTATGCTGCTTACACGCCAGAGCTTTATTTCATTGCACAAACTAACTTGCACAAACTAGCTTTACAACATCATTAGATCATATTGAAAAGCACGCCACTGCTTAATATAATTTACCTTGGTTGGGTCACTTGTATAGTGATATTTCAAAGCACAGAAAGCTTGGCCTTGGCCAAATTCTCAAATTACATTTCATTCTCATTTTGCTCATAATATTGTAGAAACTTAGTACAATTTGGGTTGCAATAGATCAAAGTCCATATTAGCGAAAATACAGTGGTTTAGTTCTGACATCTTCTTTAGTGCTCTTGGCGCTACCAATATGCACAAGGCAAACCACACTTCAAAACATTTCCCATCCATGACATCGTTCCCTTATACCGTTTTGCTAGTTCCGATATTCCGTATTCTTCATTCAATTCACATGGGCTTGCACATTGCTGTTTCCGGGTTTCACCTGATTGTACATGCACGACCCTGTGCAGTAATTCGTTGGGATAGATCACACGACGTGTATTATGCAGGGCGTGACGTCGCAATTAGCACGTCGTGCCTCGCTTTGTTGGCTTTGTGGGTTTGAGGATTCTTTGGCGTGTGTATTGCAATTGAGTAGTGGTGACCAGCAGTAAACTAGACTCCTTTATAAATATTGTTGAGTGTCCAGTAGAAGTTTGTTCATGCCAAGGTTGTAAGCTGTCACAGCTTAAAGGAAGAGAAATCAACTTTAGTCATGTGCAAATGTATACATCCACTTCTGATTTTCAGTAGTCCATGTATTTCATATGCAAGCAGGCACAGCTTCAAAAATGTTCAAAGAAATGATGATTATCATGGTGGGAAGTGATAAGAGGTTTCCTCCAGTAATGAACTTCTTATCCTAGTCTGATGTAATTTGCCCCCTTTTCTTTCCCACTTCAGACACCAGCGTATGCACCTTACACTATTCCAGTCATGATGCCAGCAGCTGCAACGTCACATCACCAGTACATCACAGCGCAGCAACACCAACAACAGCCTCAACAGTACACTGCATATCCACCACCAGTGTCAGTAAGTATAGCGAGAAAAGATTGAACTGGCGAAGTGGACTGGCATTTGAAGCATAATTCTGTTCTTAAGGCATAAAAAAATTGTTTGTTTGGCGTAACCCGACCAACCTTAAAAAAACCTGCCGACTCAAAACTTTTATGCAATTAGCACAAAATAAAAAAAATATTCTGCCGACTGACCCATTCTTTTTAATCCACAATTAAAAAAAAAATATGTTTTTAACCAACCACAAAGACGAAAAAATCACAAGACAACAAAGCAATTACAAGTAAAATACAAGATCGTTGCTATTGTCCTTGAAAAAAAACTTTAAAATAGTAACATCTTGTATGCATTACAGAGTACAAAAAAAACCAATTACAAGATCTAAAAAAAAAATGTGAACGACCGCCCCTGATATTTTTCTCTGTTACGCCAACCTATTTTTATGCTTAAGCAAATTTTAGTCAAATTTAGGTTCTAAGCCCGGCAATTCTTAAAATTTCAGCTCCTAACGGCCCTACTTTGAGAAAACACAAATCAGATTCCCAGGAGGTTCCCTGGGTCTTGGTCCCGGGGTATGGGTGGATGTCCGCGGAAGGTCTTGCAAAATACTCCACAAGTAGGCGGGAATTTTGTTTTTGGGTCAATAGCTGATTAGCAAGTTATATTTGGTATGCCCTGAGCCATGATCTTTGATGGGCTGAATGTTAAAACAATGGGCGTTTCATTCATTCAAGGTTCAGGACAGGGCCTAAAGTAACCTACTTAAATGCAATACTTATAGCATAAACAACCTTTGAAAAAAATTATTGCACTGGTTTTCAGTTACATAGACGGTTCGTCAACAAATCTCTATGCGCTACCGTCAGTTGATGGTTTTGAAAGATCTTAAGAAAATTTAACAACGGTGACTAGCTTGTATCAAACTCCACCAGAATTGTGGGGTGAGTATTTGTGGTTATATGTGAACGTTGGGGACACCCAAAATGTAGGAAAGACTCGCTCGTTTCCCAGTCCAAGCTGGCCCAAACCGTTCATTCCAAAGCCCCCAAGTTCAGGCCGACATCCATACTTGAAAAAAGTTGAGTGCCCTGCCCCTCCCCCTCCTCCCCAACCTCCCCCCCAGCAGCAAATCGTACCAAGGGGGGGTCTGAAGAGCCACAAACCCAATCTTGCATCCAATAGCTCCCGATGGTAATGTTGTGCATGAATGGAATTGTATCTTTACACAGCATAACATGCTTGTTCACATCACAACACAGGGAGCTAAAAGGGCTGGCTCTCATTCTTAAAGATTTGGAAATGGTAATTATCACATTGAGATATTAAAATTTTAGTGTTTAGATGGCTAGTTAAGAAGGTCTCCTTTTGGCCATTTGACTCTTGGCAATGGGGTTAGAACTACATGCAAAATCACTTTGGGCTAAAGTATGTTTGCTTTTGTCAGGAAATGTTGAGGTCCGTCCCTCTACAGATGCACACAATTTTTGTTCATTTGTTTTCCCAATGTCAATCAAATAAAGCTTTCAAATTTGTTCTTAGTTAGTATGCATTTGATGTCTAACCTGGGAAAGCAGTTCTATGGCGCAACTTCACAGACTGGGATTTACCGTTTAATTTCCAGAGGTTTTACTATGATTATTAATTTTTTAAACGTGTAATTATGGTAAATGTCAAACGACTGCCGAATTTGGCGACTTCTGCGGAAAAATGCAATTCTTAGCGCCATAAATCGTCCGTAATTAGGTTACCGGCTTGCAATCGATCATATTATCATCTGAGTGACCATAAAAATGTTTGTACTTCCCGACGTTTGTTTTAATCCAAAATAAAGCAGTTGAATATCCAAAGACCCAACAACGAACATGACGAAATCACTATGGGCGCCTCCCTATTTTGTTACCAAGTTGGTCCCTTTAGCTGATAGTAACAGTAGTAGTTAGCCTTTCCATAGCATAATACATCAGTAACAGTTATATAACACAGATTACAACTCGCACGTACAAGAAACTTGGTAAACTGGGGATTCCCACGTTTCCGTAAAAGTGGGAAACCATTTCTTGGAGCACATGGGAAGTTTTAACTTTACTGTTCACTGATGGGGGGGTAAAAGTTTGGTGAAAATTGATTTCAGCATTAAAATAATATACTGAAAAAAAGTTAGTATTGTCAATGACGTCTGGAAACGCGTTAGGGAATTATATAACGGGCAGTGACTACTTCGTTAGTGGACACGTTTAACGCGTACCCCGTACCAGCACTAAATCTGCACCTATCTTTACGTCCCTAAGCCCCTTTGATTAGACATGGTTCTTGTTAGTATAATATCAAAAGTGTCATGGACAAGTGTTCTTTTAGTGATCTGGCATAAATTTTAAGATGGGTAAAAAACTTATCACAATATTTTAACTTGTGGTAATAATTATGAGATACATATGTATACTTTGTATTGTTTCATGGCAGCAAATCTTTTGTGTTTTATCCCTCTAGACTGCAACTCCACAGTGGACACAGCCCCAGACCCAGTTGAGGTGGGTCCCTCCTTCACAGTTCACCAAACCCTTGTAAGTTATGTGTTTATGTATTCAGTGTAAAATTGTTGTCCTGACAGTTTACAAATGTTTTTGTTTGCCTATTTTGGATGCACTGAATTGTAACATCATCCCAATCCAACAACTGACTCTTATACTCTTTCATCAGAAATACCAATTTATAAAATAAGCTATGTAAAGCATGTGCATAAATTCAACAGTTTGCGACTGCTAAAGTAATGCCCCTTGTGGAATGTTCGCGCGCGACGTCTTGTAAAAGGTATTTTGATAACGATAATTTATATGAGCTATAATCAATCCCCAGCATGTTATGGATAGATTTATTCACTAATATAAATAGCCGGTTTCTATTCTCATGTCCCAGTATTCTTAAACAGACTGCAGCAATCTACACAATTTTCATTTTTTTTCTGGCACAGTCTCAATTCGCCAAGTTTTATACCAGGTTTTTACGCATTGCAAGTTATATGGAGGTTTAGCGCTCATGTTTGTTACTGCATTTGCTACTTCGCACGCACCTGCCAACATTGCATCTCGTTAGAAACGTAATGAAGGTGTGTGTCTGATAACGGGTAATCTACAAATTTCTTCATTGGTCCCTGCCCCGGTTTTTCATTGTCAATCGCAATTTATACGGGTATTACGCGTTGCAATTTGGAGGTTATTTGGAGGTTGATGCGCACATGTTGTTACTACTACTGCAATTTTGCTACATCGCGCGCACTTGCCAACATTGTGTCTGTTAAGAAAGGATAATGAAGTTGTTATTCTGATAACCAGTAGTTACTTTACACGAATGAACCATCGTTCGATACCATTATTTTTGTGTTAGTATATAGGGTTTATGCAGTGAGGCAAATAACTGGGTTTCTATCCACCTTTATCCAGTAGTCTTAACAGCTGCGGTATCTACACATTCCATTGTACCGGTCCGGAAAGTGTGTAGTCTTTGTCACAGACTGCGAACGCTATTATCTAAATTATTACTAGCTGCGCGAGAATTAATGTTAATCCCGGTCGTCATAGAGAATTGCATGCAAATGAAACTAAATCTCACATATCTCCAGAAAACGAAGGGGTTCTATGGAATTTTTTGCAAATTGTAGAGGGTCCGTTTTACTAGGTTTTTGTTTTGAATATGTATCATATTGGGTCTGTAAACTTATAGAACCTACTAGCGTAGAAAATTGAACGTTTTTGTCGGGTACTTCGGTGCTCGCAACACTGAAAAGTGAACACGCAATCGCTATGGGCCGCATCCCGTTTCCCCACACTGCCTTTCGGTATTATTCCAGTCTTGAGAATTTTCAAACGCTGGTTTCAATTTACTCCAACTTTTTTTTTTCAATTTTAGAAACAGGATATACGTACTTACCGGACCGCTGTAATTTCATTGGTTTCATTGGTATGATTATGAGAACCAGTACTCTTTATGACGAATTGAAACCAGCGATGCCATTATTTTTGTGTGGAAGAACTCAGCCTCATTCTTCACTTAAAATAATGGTACCTTAATTTGTCCTAATGAGAGTACCGGTTTCACAAAATCATACCTTTATTCTCTAAATAATAAAGGGAATTAACAGTGACATAAGAAACAGGCCCCAGCTATTGGTATCCGGCAAATTACCGTACAAGAATTCAAGAATTTCTGCAGTATGAAACAAATTAGTTGATTGTTCAACCGCTTATTGTGAAAAGCTGTATTTAGTAGATTTACCTCTATACTAATTTTACCCTCTTATTTTACAATGTTCACATTTCCTAGAGGTTGGACCCAAACATTCTGATTCGGCACCTTCAAACTATAGAGAAACCTCTTTAAAGCTTCCCAAAACTTTGAGAATAGGATTCTTGTGTACAACCCTAGCCTTTCATCAAGGCGGTGCGCTTTATGTTTATTTCCTACAGTCGCTGTACACGATATGGCATAGCACCCTCTCACGGTTAGTCTCTTGCGCATCGCCTTTCCACATTTATTTTGTGTGTTTTTTTGTCTTTATTTTTGGGATAAATCTTCCGTAACTTTTTCTGGGAACTGGTTGGGCATTACAGACTAAGGCGCCATATGAATGCATTGTCCTCAAACAGTGTGATACTACCATCTGGCGGCATTGTTTTGTGTTACTGTCGGGTATTGTCATGTGGTTAAAGAAAGGAAAGGGTTCAGTTGAAAGATAATCTTGGCACAAGCAATCAATTAATAGGTAAAAACTCCCATTATGATGACTGCATAATACTTTGACATATCATGCTTGCACAGAACCATCCCTATTTGCGCAAAGATGCCTCGCTCCGCTCGGCCAAAGGCTTCGCCTTCCACACGCACCTCCAGCGATACTGGTTGAGGCGTCTTTAACAAAGACTAGTATAACCCTACTATTGCTTCATACCGCAGAATTCCTTTATTCCTTTAAAGGTGCAACGAGAGATTTCAAATAACAGGTATCCCTAAAAAATGTGAACATTCTGATTTTTGTACTGGTGTAAGCTTTCTATCAAAAATATCCCCATCTGAAGGGATCATTAGCTAAGAACTGTTAATTTCCTATAGGAGCAAATAGGAAATTCTGCCTATGTTTTCTATTGAAATATAATCATATACAAATCACTTTTTTTTAGTTAAGTTTTTCTGTAGCCAAATAAAAGGTAGGGAATCTATTGAGTGTCTAATCTAAAATGAAATCGCTACATATCACAGAAAATCTAGATGATTTGAAATCTCTCATTGCACCTTTAACATTAGAACTGCGCCTCTCGAAATAACCCTGTCAGGCACCTAGTAAGTGCTGTTGTCTTATGAACTGGCCTTGTTCTGCCCAGTCTGCAGGAACCATCAACGGAGGTCTCGTATCTCCCATCTATGCCGCAGCACCAGCAGCTGCAGCAGCCGCAACAGCAGCAGCAGCCGCCTCCGATGGTATGTTATATTCCACCAACATCTACCAACCTCCAGAGGCCGTGGCCGAAGCAGTACCTATGATGGAACCAGCACCTACGGAGGTATGTGGGGTGAGGTTTACTTGCTAATTGGGTGGGGATAACCGTAGAGATCAATTATGTTAGTTAGTTATACCAAAGTTTTAAATCCGGTTTTGTCCCCGTTAACGAGGGTGGCCGGATACACCTCACTCAGCAATACTGCTGTGTGAGGATTTATTGGAGCAAAAGATAATTGACCGGATGCCCTTCCTGACGTCAATCCACAGTTTTCGGCGGTGGGCCTAGCCTTTGGGCAACCACGCCCACTACGCAAGGCAGCATGTGCTGGATGGCCGCCATTAGCTCTCCAGAGCTGACGCCCTTGTAGGTAGATCTTCTTTTTCATTCTACCAGGGTAAACCAGCTACCCTCCTCATCAGAAATCCAATGGGGGTGACGGTTTAGCCGCCGACAACTCGGCCCTGGAACAGGTAGTACTGGTTACCAGGTTACCAGTAGCAGGCCCTCAAAGGAAACCTGACCTGACTGATATGGAGTGGATTCATTCATGGTGCATTTTGGTGCGAGTATAAGTTTTTGAATGACACCGTCTCGTAGGCCATTGGTGTGAGATCGCAGTTTAGAATTTCAAAGATCAAATTTGCATGTAAGAAAGACAAAAAAGCAGTGGTGAGGCCAGCGATCACAAAATGACTTGTTCAAGTTTTATCAATATGCCACAAAATTGTTGGGGACCTTCAACACCAAGCGTTTGCATTTTGGTGAATAAGTGTGTGTTTGTTCATTGGGGAGTGGACAGTTTAAATTGATGTTTATTGTTTATTAAGTTTATAATTTTGTGGTGTGTGTGTGTGGTTTCATTTTCTTTTTGTCGCATTCCCTTAAATTGGTGAACTCCTATGTTTCTGTGTTACTTGTAGTTCAGCTCTTGTAAAAGGAAGTCCTGCTTTCATAGAAAGTCCTGCTTTCATAGGGAAGTTCTTATGACAACATCAAACAAAAAAATAGTTGCATGTTGGTAATCAAAAGTTTGTTATATATATGGGTTTGAAAGAAGTATTCAAAATAGAACCATGCCTTAATACTTTATCATACTTAGATCCCGGATTTAATGTTGTGCATGATGATATCAAATAACTAGAATTTAAATGACTTGATATAGTTGTTTTACAGTTCAAAAAGTTTCATTTTCCTTTTCCTTTTAGTGATTGTGCACTCATGAGTATTAAGTTTTACTTTTAATTTCTGATACTGCACTTAAAGATTCTGTCTTTAGCATGACACTGCACTTGGAAAATTCTGTAAAATGGTTATACTTTGTTTTAGATTAGCCTTGATTTAAGTCTTTTGAAGGCTTTACTTCCAATATGTCCCCAGTTATTGAAATGCAAAATGACAATACTACAAATGGTATTTTACGTAGTTCAGCATGTGCATGGATTATTTGTATATTATGTGTGAACAGAATTTTTAAATACATATGGTCAGCTATACATAATGCTTGCATCCTACATCCTCATGTAGTTAGAACTATGGTATAATTATTCTTTTATTATAATGTGATAGTGGAATGAAAGATTCTCAAGGAAATATCGCAAATCGCCATTTTATTTTACAATTCATGTATTTAAGTCTCGGGAGTGTTCTCAAATTTGGATTAGGTAGGGACGTGCCTCGGTGGGCCTGGAAGTAGGACCTACTAGTATATCTGCACAATTTTTGCCTAAAAAAGGGGTCTTGGCTTTACCAGAGATGCAGAATTTTGGGTCAAATGCAATGTAATTTGCCATTTTTCCCTCAAAAGGTGACCTTTTTAAAAAAGCAAATTTGACCATTTTTGGCTTCAGATTGAGGAAATTTATACAAATTTTCCAACAAATTTAAAAAAGTAACCTATTACTATACCAAAATTGGCATGTTAAAAGGGGTCATTCATATACCAGAAGGCTGAAAAGGAGACCATGTTTGTGGCTCATCCTTGTATGGGCAGTTGTGATGAGTACCCACACCCCGGAATTGAATGAACCTGGCTATAGCAGGGGTGCAAAAACCCTGCAAATTACATTTGAAAGTCCAAATTTATTAGGTCAACGTGATCAAGGATGGGATAAAGAGGAAAAAAGCATGGAATTAGAACCCCTGCAATGAAAAAAATACTAGAAAATGCCTGGAATTGGGAATCCTGGGAGGAAAAAGTAGATCAAGGGAAATGCTGTTAGAGATTGTGCTCATGATTTACTTACCAATACAGATCAGATTTGGATCTAAAGGCCTCTGCATTGCTTGAAAAAATATTCAGCTCAGGCAAAAAAAAAAAGAAGTTTGTCTCTGGACCTTTTGACAAAAAAGCAAAGTGCCATGCTCTTTTTTTTTGGCATGCTCTGCTGCTTCCGTACCAAAATTTTGAATCACATCCGGGTGTGCCCACCAGGTCTCCCATACTCATCTTGCGAGAACAGGTCTGCATTGAAGATAAAAGGGCTTAATTGCCTGGAAAAAAAAAATCATTGCCGCTGCTTCCATTTAGGAGAGACGTGGCCAAAATCTGTAGCAATGCCCTTTCAGAACATCGGTGCAAGGCCCAATTCCTGAGCACTTCGCCGCCTTTCTTTATGATTCACACGCGTACAATCATGATAATTTTTAAGAAATTCAAAAAACCAAGATCAAAAATACTCTGTTTTTGTTTTCCTTTTCGAAATCACACGCTGCTTGTCGTGTATGCCCAAGGACTGTGTGCCCTAGTGTGCTGCCGATAGTCTACGATGTCATCAATCAGACCGGGCCCGGTGGGAAAAGAGAAGGGGGAAAAAATATCGCAGTAGTTATGCGTGCGGGGTCCAGAGACCAAACTTTTTTTTTGCCATATAATACTAAACAACTGAATTGCATTGAACTTAAGGATTTGATTTAAACATTTTGGGTTCAAATTCTGTTGTTTTGATACAAAATTTAATCATAATGCAACATTTAGTGCCTTGAGGAGGTTCTAAAACATGCAAAATGTTTAAACTATTCAAACCAGGGCAAAAGGTCAGTTTTAGGCTGTAGATAACTCAAATTTTGTATTTTAAAGTAAAAACAATGGTAGGAACTTCCTTGATAATACATTCATTCCACCCCCCAGGACTGCCTGCCTTTGATAGAGCCTTTGGTTGGTATTCTGAAAGGGAGACTAACTTTAGACCTGGGTTTAAACCAGGGTTAGTCCTACAAGAGGGGACCTTTTTTTCTTACAACATACTCTATAAATGTGCTGTAACGGGTGAGAAAATTCCTCATGGATGGGCTGTTCCAGCCCATCCATGAGGAATTTCCTCACCCGTTACATTTAACTTTCACAGTATTTTGAAAGGAAAGAAGGTCCCTCTTGTAGGACTAACCCTGGTTTAAACCCAGGTCTAAAGTTAGTCTCCCTTTCAGAATACCAGCCTTTATTATTGGCTAATAACATATTCATTCCAATAATCAGTTGAAATGCAACTTACACATATTGTAGCTCTAGACCACTTTATCCCAATTTTTACCAATTGGCTAGAAAATCACATAAGTTTGACCCCAAACTGGCAGGTAGTGCTCACAGTGATAATGTAAGACTTGGCATGTTAGTTCATCTTGTCATAGTTTTGCTCAATTTTCTCAAAAAATAATTTTGAATTTTTTAAAAAATGGTAAAAATACACATCTGCAGAAGCTCTTAAAAAAGGTCAAAAATATCATATAGTTTGTCAATTTGGCAGATTACAAGTCAATGTTTATTTGACTGACAAGTCGAAAGGACTTTTGGACATCCTTGACAATGCTGAACAAGATTTGTATACCATTTTGTCCTGGATACCACTTTCTCAGATTGTGCAATAGATCTTGAGAAACCATAGAGCCAAACTTGTACAAAATGACTCTGACTTGCTGCAAGTCCTGGCGGAGGGATATTTTGAATATCATCTTAACACTCTACCAAAGATGACATAGGGATAATCTTAAAATGATTTTAAGGGGATTTTTTGAGGACACAAATTTTGCACTGGATCGGTTGTAGACCACCTACCGAGAATGTTTCGAAGGTTTATTGGACAAACATGTACAAAAGAAAACCGCAAACCTTGTTTTGAACTTGACTGCTATGGTAATTGTCCCAAGAAAACCATGCTTTGAT